>BMAW01016703.1:1329282-1357800 GCA_019974015.1 Nephila pilipes | reverse complement strand
ATCAAGCCATTAAAATTTTTAAAAATGTGTCACTATATATTCGTACCTATATCACCAACTTTTTTAAGTACTAAAACACATTTTAATATGCTATTTATTATTATTAAGAAACGAATTACGAAGGTATTTAAATCGAGATTGCACTATTGAGTTAAATTAATGGAAATAATTTCATAAAAACAATTTAAAACTAACACGTAAAAGATTATTTTAGCAATGAGTTCAATGCTATGATGAATGAATAAGCTTATTAAAGATTATTTACGTAGAAAAAATCATAATAGTTTTTAGCAACATATGTGATTCAAATTTTTCATGCAAACAGTACAAATTACTATGTAGTTGAGATACTCTACTATAATAATGCGTAATATATTTTACTTTTAATATCATTTAATGGTAAATTTAACTAGTACAATAGTAAAATAAAAAAATATTTAGTTTATGCAAAAGACAATGGACTTCTATTTACATAAAATTATAAAGAAAATCACAAGAAAACGAATAATGAATTTGAAATTTTTATAACATGGATTAATTTTTTCAAAAAATAGTCAAATAGGAATAATATAAAGAAATCATAAATATATAAAAATGATAAGCAAAAATCACGAAATAAATTAGAGATACATTGTTTTAAGATACAATCCAATAATTCTTACGAATTTATGGGAAAAATAAATATGGTATGAATCTAGAATATTGCAGCAATGTCAAGGAAGGAAAAAGGAAGGCAATAAAATATTTGAGTAAAACACAAACTAAAAAAGAAAAAAAAAATTAACCGAAAAGAATTTATCTAAAAGGATGATTTCAAAATAAGCCTATTTGACAGAGTGATGGAGTATTATATACCAAGAAAGAGTAAAGAATTAAATAAGATATGCGCTATGAATACATTAAAGAAGTTACTACTTAAATCAGAAATTGTATGTGACAGCACAACACGTGAATGGAATCTTCTGACAGGAATTGTATTTTAGGAGTCAAAGAACACTTAAGTGGATATTATTCGTCTTACTAATGACGACTTACTTTTCTACAGAATTTTCCTTATTAATTCTATTGTTAGAGACCAAAAGTAGTCTCTTACGCAATGTAAAAAATAGAATCAAGTATATCACTAACTTTCATTCAGAAGTAGCTGAATGTATGCAAATAGACTATAAAAAGAAGTGATTAGAAGAATAAAAAGGTAAAATTATAAAAATTGAAAGTGGCTTGATAAATTGAAGAGTAAGATTGACAAGAGTGATACAAATATTTTTATTTATTTTATATGCTAAGAGAGAAAATATTTAAAAATGGAGCACATTTTGATTAATAAGTTTATTTGCATTTAGAAGATGAAATCATCTTAATCAAAGACATATTTATAAAATATTTGTTCCATGTAATGTAAACATATTAAGGAATATTTATAGAGTCTGTTAATCAACGGATTTATGGAACATTGTGTTTACGTTACTTATATATATTATTTTAATCACTCAGATTCAATAATATTTTAAATTATCTAAGGTTTATGTACTTTATCAAGGGAAATGAAATGATTAAACATCTGCACTAAATTATCCTTTAAATTAAACTCAAATAAGCAACATAAATTAGAAACTCAAATCAGATGAAATACCTATATAACTGAGCATCTAGAGAAAAAGATTTTTTTTTTTTTAAAATTACATATATCGGAGTTGTTTTAAATATTTTCCAAAACCTTGACATAATAATATCAATAAAAATATGAAAGATATATGTATATGAAATAAATTTACAAAAATATTACACACTTAAAGTCAAACACTTTTTTAAATGTGATTACGCAATTTAACCATCCCGATCATCCATTTGCATCAATAAAAACATTTTTACAAAATATCAAGAAATTCTGAGAAATTTTCTGTGTATGCATTGTGTAAATAAAAACTGGCATTATTTATGAAAAAATTATAGCTGAATTTTTTTTCTTTAAAAAAAGAATCTATCCTCAGTTTCAATTATCTGCCTGTCACTTTAATTAGAGAATTTAATGCACATAATAAAAACAATTCTAAGCAAATTTCCAACTTTTAATTTAATAAATGGGTGGTTTTTGAAACAAGAGATCTTAAGAAAAGATTTTAATATTCTTTCTTTAAGATAAATGAGAAATAATGATAATAGAAACATTCCGATAGAAATCAATAATATTGAGAAAAACAACATTAATGGATGTATTTAGTATTGCATAAGTACGTCAATCAAAATTCACTTTCATGGCTTTAAAACTCAGTAATCTGACACTCTTAAGCGAAATTTAAGATAATTGGCTTTATAATGAGAGCCTATTATAGGATAATTACTACAAGAAGGAGAACAATAGCTAAAAATATAAAATTAAAGATAATGAACTATCTCAAAAAGCTCAGACAAAAAAGAAATGAAGTGGTGTAGTGTATCTGAAAGGATAAACAAAAAAGAAAAGTGCATGAATAAGGAACCTGCTTTTGAAAATAAGAAATTAAGAACCCCATTGTTTACGCAAATATCTAATTCGAAAGTAGTAACCTAAAACGGCCAAAGTTATTATTTTTACCACGAATGCACTAAAAAACAAAACTGCGCTTTCATTTTTTGATGTGGCGACTTCAAATATTGAACTCCGAAATGTTTTAATATTGATTTTAAGCTACCTCATTTGATTTCATGAAAAGATATCGGAAACGGTTAAAAGTGAATTTTAAAAAACTCTGATGGATTCTTTTTTTGCTTCCATTAGTCAATAAAAAAATTCTTTTATAAAGTAACTGTACAAATTTTTATGACATATTGTTTCCATACATATCTATTCCTCATTTTAAGTCTAACAATAAGCAAACAACATTTTTTTTCAATGGCCTTTTACTATTTCCTATTTACTAGCACATTAATCTGATAGAATTGTTCTTTATTTTCACTATACACAGTTTCCAAAACTATCTGGTATTGTAACAAAAGATTGCGCTAAATTTTTTCAAACATCAAATTGCACACAATTGTTCTTTTGTTTTTGAAAAGCAAGCCGATTATTTTTTCGTCATTTGCAATTTGTTAACAGAAAAAAAAGTTTTCTTTGCATTTTAAAGCAAATTCCACATAGTAAATTAATTCGATGTTTAATAATTAACTTATTCTATTTTGGGAATAAGAAAGACTACTTCAATTAGTGATCATTACTTTTGAAGGATGTAGTTTTAATATCTTTTTAATTCATGGAATTGATTTTTTATTCAATGTAAGATATTTCAATATGATGTTTAATTTACTTATTCAAATACAACTAACATATTTTGAGTTGTTGATGAAAAAAAAATATTGTCAAAGTAGATCTGCAATTTTTAATTCTCAATTGGCACAGCATGAATATCTTCAGTAATTTCAACGCTTTGCTGAAAATTTCATGTGGCCATGAGGTGATTCTCTTCAACAGTGACGACAGAAATTAAAACTTCTTAACAACCAGCCCTATGGGCAATCCCTTTTGGTATAGTAGATAAGAGCACCGAAAAAATAGCATTCAGACAACTTTCCTTCGGGCCCAATGGTTCGAGAGCTTGAAACGCAGGCGACACTCAAGGTCAACTGCTTTCCCCATCACAGGGTTGAGAATATTACTTGCTTAAGTGGATATCTGGACGTGATCACTACATGGCAGCACAGCCTAGAATGACTGGATACATGCCCCCCCCCGACGCAAAAACTTGTCTCTCTAGCTCTAACTAAGACAACTGCACATAATCGTCATGCAGATGGCGTCAAATAGACCAGCCATCTCAACTCGAGGAAGCCGATGGTGTCAAATAAAAACTGTTCAACAACTATAAGACAAGGAGGGGATGTTTCTCATTTGCAGAAATGGTTAGAAAATAACCTTCTGTTAAAAATTGTTCAGACTGTTTGACAATTGCTAAGGAACAACTTATCCACCACTTGTTGACAAATTACAATAAAAATTAACGGTGAGAGAAAGTTGCAGGCAGGCAGCACCTCTTATCTGTGTAAAACGATCTGTTTATTTAGAAATTTCAAACGGTGAAATGTCTAAAGAAAATCAAAGTTTAGGTTTTTGAAAGTCGCTCAATCAAATTCCGTCTTGGGAGGCAAGTATAGAATGGAGAATGTTCATTAGGTATCATTAAAGTGCAAATGATCTCAGACAAACAGTTGAGCGACACGAAACTAAACAAAATGTCATTCAAATTACCGAAGCAATGAGTGTGCCCAAAAGCGTTATTTTGCGGTTAAATGGGGTAGTAGAAATGCTCTGAAAAACATATTGATGATATTGAAAGAAGCCTCCCCTCCGAGAGGATTCATATGTAACCCTAATAGCAAAAGAGAACAGATATTTTACTCCGAGGTAGACTGGTCCAGAGCTTGCAACTGATTGCAGCACACGTGTATGAGTCAGAACGATTTCTTGGCGATTGAATCAAGCTAGTTTGCATGCACGGTAACCTGTTAAGTACATTCAACTACAACCAGAGCCCAACGTTGGGAAAGGTTACGCTGATGTAGAGAACATGGAATAATCAAAAGTGGTCCAGTTATTTTACAAGGAATTTTCACCGCAGGACAGTGGAAGTCATCAAAACTCTAGAGTGGGCAAATATTTAACGCATGGAATGACTAGTGTATTCATCGGGCTTAAATAACTTCGAATAGTTCGGGAAGCTCTTGGCAGATGTGTTTCACAAAGAAATCGTCGTTTCCGACCTGTGCAAGAGCTCAAAAGCGCTTTGTGAGAAAAATGTCATAATATTCCCATGCTCGCCCCGGCAATTGAATGTCAAGCATGCCAAATATGCATTAGTGCCCGAGGAGGTCTCACTTTTTTACTGAGTGACTTCTCTGCCATTTCATTTTTGACAGTTAATAAAGTAAACTTCACTAAAAAAGAAAATGGAGCACAATATTATGTTCACCTAAGCAATGCTACATTATAATAAATTTGAGTTACAATAACGATAACAACTGGATATAATGGAAAATAATATCAACATGGATTAAAATCGTATTCCAATATTCGCAGTACAAAGGCAATAATTCGATATAAAAACCAACGTCTTTAAAAACAACGTTTTTATATGGTGGCAAAGTTTATTAGAGAAAATTATTGATATATTAGTTAAAACTGTTAGTTATTTTTAACTTTAAAATTTACTTAAAAAGAGACATTTGTGAGAGTATTAAAAAATTCATAATACTCATAAAATCAAAACATGCATTTGAAAGTTTGTAAGTCATTCTATTAAAAAAAGAATGGGAACCAGAATTCAGAAAAAAATATTGTGATAAGAAATGGCGCCAAATATTGGAAACTTTCTTTCTTGCGAATGATTACTGACTAAAAGTCAGCAACTCTTACTATCTCGGAGATAGTAAAGGGGAGATAGTATCTCCCCTTTGTGAGTACAAAAGTTTTACGATACCTCATGCGGCGTGGGGAGTGCCCGGTGCTCCCAGAGGGGGAAAGAAATTTTTTCCTCAATCCTAAAAGCGCCGAGAGAAAAGAATATTTTGACTTATTAAAATTATTGAAATATTAGTTAAAACTTGTCGCAAACATCTAAATATTGCATTGTTAGGCGAGTACGAACGATTCCCAAAATTTCAAAGCTCTAGCTTGATGGGAAGTTGGTTAAATTAACGATCGAAAATTTGATGACACACACACTCACACACACCAAGTGAAATTCAGAAAAACGTAAAAATGTGAAATAATTTCCTTTTAAAATTTTGAAATAACTTAATCAAGAGAAAAACATAAAATAAAAATCTCATTTGGAAAGAAAAATGAAGTCTAAAAAACCCACGATATTAATTTCCCCCCCAAGAATAGTAATTTAAAAAACTAGACTGAAAAGTAATTGAAGATAATAATAATAAAAGCAACACAATCGATGAAAATGTATGTTTTCATTTCTTATGTAAATATGTGTTTTGTAAAGATGTAAAGAATTATTAACATTTTTTTTTTGCAAAATTTAACGATGAATTTTGCACGCTGTGGAAGAAATATTTTCAAAAATAATAAATTAGACTTTATCATAATTCGCTCTAAAAAACTAATTACGCGACTGTTCTTTTTTCTCATTTTAGATACTTACACACTTCTACAAGTAAACTTACAGCGGTTATTTCAGTAGTTTTAATCAGTTTATAAATCTGGAGTTTAAGAAAATGTCGAGAAACTCTTAAAATTGAATTTTGGGAATACTTAAAAATACTTATAAAATAATTAAAGAGCAATTTTGAATTTAATGAGAAATATAATTTGGAACAAAACAGTAACTTGACGTGTTATTATTCCATATTGTGATAATTATAAACAGAATAACAATAAATGATTTAAAATGGAATAAATTGGAATTATATATTTTAATATGGAACTTCAAATTAAGAGAATAATAAACAAAACAAATTCCATTCTTATGAATATTACACGATATTCCTTAATTATTAACATTTTTAAAAATCAAAAAATAAAACCGCATTAAAAATTTAATATTACATACTTTGATAGTTACCTACAAATATGCATTGCGTGCGTTTGGTAAACACATGGAAATTTGTATACATAAAAGTGGAAGTAAAAGAAAAGCTTGTACCTCAAAAGTAATATTTTATACGATGTTCCGGAGAGACTTTTTATCATAGCTGAAGCGTTCAGATGGCACCTTCCGTAGACCACAACACCATTTACCTGGAAATGAAGACATTATTGAATTAATGCATACAACAAAGCAGAACAGTTCATTAGCATAATTCAATTCTGTATACGCTTTCCGCTCTTCTTACCTCTAACAGAGACCAAGGTTGAACGGATGAATAAAGATGTTTTAGCATGCACTTGCACTCAGCTAAATTGTTGCTACAGCAAATTAAATTAATGTATATGGTAATTTGTAAGCAGATATATTTCTAAATATACAGCGTATTAAGGTGATACAGAAGGATAAAACAATTCAATACTTTTAATTCTAAATAATACGTGCATGAACGAGTTTCTTAAAATTTTTGATTTCTATAAGACCTCAACCAAAAGTATGGAGCCTTACACAAAATATCGATATTCTGTTATGATCTTTATTTCGGTGAAAAAGTTGTAACTAATAAATGCATAGTTTATTAAAAATAATCAATATCTGGTAAGGTCACCTTTGGTTTACACGACAAAATTGATTATTTTTGGTGCGGTGTTAACTAGCGTGTGATTCATATATGTCGCTCTTTATATTTTGTATAAATTTCCATTCAAAGTTGTGCATGTGTTAGGATTTTACTCCTAAGGGAGTTTAGATGTAGAAACCCTGCATACTGCTATAAGACCACCCAATCCATCTAATTTTCTTTCAAACTACTGCGTGGTTTCATATTTTCTTGATGCGTCACATTATTTAGTTGGAATTTTACCTTTTCTATATTTGTGTCAACACATCATAGAAATTATTTATCTTAGCACAGATTCGAATAAAAATATAGATTCAGCAAACTCTGTAATCAAACGTTTCTGTACCCATACACAGTCCATGTAATATTTTCTCCTTATTTGACCTGACCCAGTAAATTGCATGATTTGTCCATTCGTCTTCTCGTGCAAGTATCTTTAGAGAAATATCCTGATGATAGTCTCAGTGATTTGATATATTTGAAAAACAATTTTCTGGGAGAAAAATCGCTGAAAGTTTAATTCTCTGAGTCGAATGGCCAAAGATAAGCAACCTGCGCTTAAATATTGGTGCTATAGAGTCTATTTGCAACTAAATTTTGCGAAATTGAAAGCAATGATATTATTTAAGCCTGTTAGAATAATTTCAACGGGGAGCTTTTTTTGTTTTCTAGCAAACATTATTATTTAATCGGGTTATTGTTTTATCAGACTGATTAACTGATTTTTCAATTATTCTGATTTGTCCTCTTATTTTTACATCGAGATTTTTTTTTGGGGGTGTGTGTTAACACTGGATTTGAATAAAGATTGTCGCGTAAAAGAACGAGAGTTGGCTGCATGGTAAACGTAAATGCGCCATTTTGATCTTACGTGGTGTGGCAGTTAAATGACTGAAAAGAGAGTTTGTCATTCTTATAATCTGATTATGGCTCTTTTGAATTGAGATCTAACACCAGTGTTTCACTATACGGTTTTATTGTAAAGTTAATACTGATCCACTTTTTCATTTTCATATTAGTTCGCTACTGTGAATTTTATTTCTTCCGGATTGTGATGCAACAACATACTTCGCGATTCTGTCAGTTGAAGAGAATGCTAACAGTTTTGGCGGGTTTTTTTGTTTCAGAACACAAGAATATATCAAAACAATTGGCAAAAACAACGAAAAGGAAAGATATATTCCCCATTTATCGTCAGTATCCACGTATATTTAACTACATTTTGTTGTCTTGAAACAATGAAAATGGACAATTTTTTTTTATTGTATCACCATCATCATCATTGAAAGAGGCGCCTTGTACGGAAAACTCATAAAATGAGAAGTAGTGGTTTTCTGTTGAAGAGTTACAGAGAAGGACCCTCAAAATCAAATTTAAGAAATGTTCATCAATAGCGGTAGACACAAACAAAAGAATAAAATTTACGGTAGAAAATTTAAACCTCAGCTTGCTTCTATTATAGATATTGCAACATCCTGTCATTGATTGTTTAGATGTTTTCAATATTTTTTCAGGGAGTGGGAGGATGGTAATGATAGTGTTAATGCGCCATTTGAGTGCATTATTTTCATTTTCATTAGCATTATTAATACACTTTCAATAGTATTATTAACGCTGTCATAAGCTTTTATATTCATAAAAGGAAAAAAAAGCTTATTAAGAAATAGACTAGTGTTATTAAAAAGCATATTCTTAAAAAAGTACCCATTAACATTTCTAATTTGAAATAAAGTATTACTATTGAACCAAAAAGACTTTACGAAACCCTAGAAATATAAATTTTTTCTCATTTTCATCATTTACATATGATGAAAAAAATAATGTTCACAAACAAACATACACGTGTGTGAGTGTCTGTATATCATGAATACTTGAAAATTTATTTGAAAAATTTCAGTAATGAAAAACAAATAATCTTCTACAGTTTAAACTTTAAAGCAGTATTTATTGTTTACAGTTTAAAAGTATATATGTAGACGTTAAAAAACAAAATTGTCAACAATTAAGCTTCATAAATTATATGAAATGATGGCCAATTAATTGCTAGTTGAAGTGAGAAAACTAGTTTAGAAACTGATAACATAACTTGCTGCATTAAAGATAATTTTTAAGTCAAAATACTATTTGACAAATTGCAGCAGAAAATGGAAATTTGATTTGATAACTTTTTAAATATTTTTTAAAAATTTCACACTTGAAACGCAAACTTGAGACATTTTAATTAGTATACTTATTGAAGACTAAATTTATTCGAAAAGGTTGTAATTTGAACAACAGGTATATGATTGCATAATTAAAATCTAATTTATAAAATAACTTGCAGTTTTTTAAAGGACAACCATTGAAATGAAATTACGTGAAACTCATGAAACGTCCTCATTAAATTAGGGGGGGGAGGAGAAGCTTTTTCTGGATGAAATTCTTTAGTTGATGCTTATAAAATTTTATACGTTTTAAATTTATTTAAAGTGAAAAAATTGTTTCTCAAACTTTTATTCTGTAATTTTAATCCATGTAATATCTGAAATTTTTTACTTGCGCAAAGAGGGGGAAAAAACCTTTTATACACATCGAATTGACTATCAATATTTCTGTTTCCTTTAGAAGTCAAATTTGATCATTTTCCTACAATTAGTGATTTCACTACAAGGCGCACTGTGAAATAAATTCATCCGATAATTCGCAATTAGTTTCTCAAAAAGAACATTTAGAAACTAGAAACCGTTCATGTTAATAAAGACAAAAAAAGAAATTTGTGATGAACCGAGTAGATTTATCCCAGTTCACATATCTGGTTTCACTAGCGCATGTGTGATGAATAAAAAGCACTGTAAAGGCGAAAATGTTATAGTTACGGAGTTCTCTTTCTCTCTCTAAAACGAAGAATATATCCCTTATCATAAATTTGAATTTAATTTATCGCAATTGGAAGCTCCAATTTTTAAAATAAAAGACCGGGATTTAGTAATTGAATCTCAAAAAATTGAATAAGATCTAAATTTAAAATTAATATTAAGTTATTTAATCTGAATGTCTTAGTTTTGCTCTCAGTGGGCATCTCCTACGGTACTACAGGATTCAGGCTGATCGGCTTTCAGAGGCTGCCAAAGCTGTTAACGGTAGTTAGGCATGAAGAGAATAAATCCTTACTCCGATTCTTAAGGCTGGCATAATCTATCTCGTTAAAGACTCAATACATCCCAGTTTAAATGTTTGAAATTCTTATTAGTACCACAGTTTACAATCGACCTTCAAACAAAGGGAACTTGCAATACTGTGGAAGACTAGGGACATAACGACTTTGAATGTAAATACATGTGTTCATGAATGCTTGTTTCGAAGTGCATTTCATCTTACAACTGATATCTAATTTTTTTTAAAATTCTATTATTATTATTGATTGTATAATGTTGTTACCACTTACGTCTGTAAGCCTCATGTTATGCAATGTGGAACATCCGGTTTTTTTCCAAAAAAAATATTAAAAAAAAAAAAAAAAAAAAAAAAAAAAAAAACTAATATCTAAAGCAATCCCCATAAAAATGCAGAAGTCAACCTATTAGATTGAGCTGGCTGTTGTGTTTTAAAACATTTAATATTCAAATGCAAAATAAATATCTTGAAACGACAAATACATAATACTTAATCCAATTTCATAGCTCTCCCCCCCTATACATATATTAGATTATCATTTAATTAAATTTTTAGTCCATTATAAAATATCACAATTTAAAAGCGTATCCAACAAATTGTTTATCGACTTATTAACGGAAAGAAAACAACAGTACAGATAAAATTAAATCAGAGTTATTAGTAAAAATATAACTGATTCCAGCTATTAAACTCCTAGGTTAATTTTCATTTACGTCTGCCCATTAAGGAGGAAATCATTTCGAGTATCTGGTTTAATAGTTTATAGAGAAGCTCGCATTTCTCCGACTAAAAATTTTTTTCAAAAGGAAGATATCAAAGAGAAAAATGTCAACGATGACTGAAAATTAATTGAAAAATTAACATTAAAAAAATTCATCTCCGAATCTGACAGACTTGACATAACGCTTTCCACTAATTGATTCGATTATCTGAAAAGGAAGAGAACTTGTCAAGTCCAGGAAAAAGGAAACGCATTAATTTCGAAATCGAGTTCAGAGAAAAAAAAAATACTTTCATGCATTCGATGCATTTTTTTTAAATAGAAAAATAAAACAGGAGGAAAAGGCACATTTAAAACACCCATATCTGAAATGAATATCAAACGGAAGTAAAATTTTAAAGAATTACTGTTTCGAAACTCTCTTGATACGACATAAAGAACAACTTGAAAGGAAATTACTCTTCCTCCTCCCTTCAAAAGTTAATTGTGCGCTATCTCACAAACTCGTTTTTGATTCAAATAGTCCACCACCTACACATAGTATTCCACTAGATTTGATATGTTTCATTGCGAGAGGCTTGAAAGAGGACTTAAAGTCGGCAAGTTTCCTGCACTCACACACAAAGAAATAATTATTTGCACGAATCACTGAACACGAAGAAAAAGCCATAAAGTCGATTTCGTTCTCCTAACGTGTTTTTATTTCTAGCTGTTCGAGGAAAAAAAGGGTATGGCAAGGCAGGTGTAGTGACAACCATAAGATAACACAATAAGTTTTCATCAGTTTAAATTGCGAAATTTTTTGAATTAAATCCTGTATCAATTTACGTGAAGTTTATGTTGAACACACAACGGGTTATGGAACACTATCGTTCATAACTATTATAAATTTATTAAGTACGAGAAAGAATACAAACAAGATATAACAACCAGTGAAGATAGATTCAATAGCATCTATCAAATTGTTGTCAGATTACTTACACTTACAATAGATACGATTACAATAATAATAAACTGATATGTCACAAAATCCCCCCATGCTTCCAATGATATAATTCTCATTGCAAATAATCATTTACGAGAATATTTTTATACATAAAGGATGGGATTAATAAACAATGAAGTAAAATTATTTGAATCAAAACAGATCAGTTTAACTAGTTTAAATTAAAAAAAAAATCAGTTTCAGTTATCAAACACTACCATATGACTGATAATAGTTGGCTGTTTCCCAGTTTGTGCATTATACATTTTGCTGAACCAATCAGAATTATATCAAAATAACTGGTTTAATTTCATTAATACTGCAGGAATTTTAACACAAAGGTCCGAAGAAAAATTCTAGGGAATTTTGAGTATTACTGAGATTAGGATAACTCATTATCCTTATTTTCAATAATGACTAATTAGATATAGAAATAACTTTTAAATAGAAGACTGCGATAAAGTATATCAATATTAACTGTACATGAGTTAGTATTATGTAACAAAGTGTATTTTATAATTGTAAAAATCAATATTCAACATAAACAGCATTCTTCACAACGACATGACAAGATTTTTTTTTAAAAAAATTGAGATTTCTTTTATGTATTACATATTATTAATACTTAAGATATTAATTTTTATTCATGTATAATTAAGAAAAAATATACATAATAGTATAATACTTTTTGTTATGTTAATTGTTTCTTAATGTAACCAATATCCGAAGAAATTTTATTTTATTTAAACATGTACATTGTGTTTCGCACTAGAAAAGATATCAATCAGAATGGCAGTCCATCCAAAAAGAGGTCCTTGTCCTTCAGCAATACGCACAAAAAAGTTCAAAAACTTATGAGGTTCACTGTTACTTTGGTTTATTCATTTAATATGATTTATTCTATTCTATCACTACCTCTACTTCTTAAGAGACCACATTCATTTCCAGAAATTATTTATGCAAACATAATAAGAATGGAAGTGAACTGCAAGCTCTAATTTTGTATATAACTGCGTTCTTAAATGAAGTCGTGAGGAGAGATTAATATCACTTCATCTTTCTTGAAAATATTGCAACCACCATTGTAACCGACAAAGATTTAAATAATATCACGACATATTTAAGTAGGGCAATGTCCTAAATTTGCGAGCTCTTAGTAGCAACTTGTAATTTCGTCTCATTCCTGTAAAATTAATTATTATTATTCAGTTCACCTCACGCCAAAACTTGCTTTTGTTATGCCTCTCAAAAGCTGAGAGTTTGAAAATGATTTAAATAAAAAAGCAGTTTAGTTATTAGTTCAAATTAAGTGAATGGTTCTTTAGAGAACTCTAAAATTTAAGTTAGTTAATCGAAAGGTTAGACTTTATGAGTATTTGAGTTACAGCATCACAGTGTCCTACTGGATTTCATAATTCTGAACTTCGATCACGTGACGGCACCTTCAATTCCAAATACTTCAATCTTCAAATTTGCAAACTATGTAGTATGAGATCTTTCATTCAGATGACTTCGTTCAATTTGATACAAACCTGCAACCATTTCAATAATCTTTGGCAAAGTCACAATGACGTTGGGGTATTTGCAATTTTCTCTTCACTGACCTCAGGACCCTTTTGATAAATTAGTTGAAGATGAGAAGTGCAACGAATTGAATTAAGAATAATCATATATAAGCGAAATAGAACTGAAAGGAAAGAAAAGGGAGATAGATGATTGCGACCAGCTGATAGATGTTGTAGACTGGAGTAATCTCCATAATTAATCGTTCATATTGAAAGTTATTTGAAGTGACTCCTCATCACAATAATGGGAGTCGAATTTGCTATAATCGAGAAGGTTTTGAATCGGAATGAGTGATTTGGCAAGCTAAGAGTTTATTACTTAAATATAAAATATGATTAATCGAAGAGGGATTCGAGAGAGAGCGATCTTGCATATTCTTTGATAAATAATGATGTCCTTCTCTTGCGTATCTTCAACTGGAGTTTTGAACCTATTGACTATTTAATTAAGTTTGCAGGGTTAAATAATGAAGGAAATATGTCACATCACGAAAGGGGGAAATAAATTAATTGCTATATTGAAATAAAATCTACATAGAAGTTTATTTGAGTTTGGGTTGGGTAGGTTTTATTAACGTCGCACTAGAAGCAACACGTTGGCTATTGGCGACGGACCTCGTAATTTTGAATCTCGGTCAAGTGACGAGGACACACCTGAACTAGCACCCCCTCTCCTAACTACCACACCACGCCAACGGCAGGGCTTTGGGCCTCGGCAGATTTAAAGTGCATCAGCCTCGGTTACACGGCGGATCTTTAGTAACATCAAGGCTCGAACCCACAACTCTACGAGAACCGCCAACCGCGAGTCCGCGACCATTACCACTAGGCTACCGCAGCCACACACATCTCGTAAGAGGGAATAAATTAATTGCTGTATTGAAATAAAACAAACAGAAGGGTTTATTTGAGTCATAAAAATTTATATCATATGAAAACAACAGAATACATATAAATAAATAACACAATACACAAAAACAAGCAAACAAAGAAACACATACTTCTAAAAGCTCGTCCCCTATCTTGAATCTTCCGTCTTTGGCAGCCAAGCCTTTCGGATGCATGCCGCACACAAAGACACTCATTTTTGTGCGATCTTTATTACCAGCTAAACTAAGGCCTAATTTGTTGGACCCTTTGACCAGGTTTATAAAAATCAATTCTCCTTTCAAGTCACCATATTTTTTCTGGATTTTTTCTGTCAAAGGAAAAAACACGCACAATTAGAAAGATGAATGATATTCTGATTTTACATATACATATTAAATTCAGAAAGAGCAAATTATTAATTGTTAACCGAGCTACACAGGCCAATAAATAAAGTTATTAGTAAAGAATTAAAAATCTCAATTTGAAATTTTCTGTGATATATTTTTCGACTGTATAAAACATTAGTACAATACTATATCAAAAAAATCCAGACTTTTGTAATTTTAAGTTATGAACTCCACTAAAATAAACTTAAAGATAAATTATTAAAAAATTATAAAAATCGTATAAATTTTAGAATTTATAAGTATTTCATTTAAGCAACTACTTATAATTATTTTTATAAAACGTAATATTTGGAAGAAAAGCAATAAATCGGACTAGAGAGATTTGTAACACCAGAATATCTTGCATCTCGTCAAAATGTAAGTATTTGACCTAACAGTTGAGAAATACTGAAAAATGAAATTCCAATGATAGCATGATATTTTATATAACATACTTAAAGAATATTATCATATTAAAGATGAAGGGGAAAAAAGATCTATTTTACGGAGAAAATTCTTCTGAATTTGTAATTTAGTAGCCAAACAATTTCGTGATATAAAAATGTTATCCAGTAGAAAATGAATATTGTTAAGAGAGCACATTTTATGTAAGAAATTGAACAGAATAAATGGAAATCAGATTAACTCTTCCTTTGCACGATACTGCACAACCGGAGTAGGTTGGGCAGTGGTTGCACGTGAACGTTTGAAAAAAGACAATGATAAGTAAACTAAAAACTTAGTTTAGATTTGTGAACGAAGGACCCAACATAGAACATGTTCAACCGCTACAAATATACAATATCATTCAAATATTTTTAAAATTCAACTCTCGGAAATATTATATTTGGCACGTTTTATCTCTAAAGCTAGCCAAGAATAAACATTTAAAATGTTTTAAAGATCATATAAAGATAAAAATGCCAAAAATTGCTTTAAAAATCTGTTTTTAATTTGCTCTGGCTTTCAGTCTTTTTGGATCCCTATTTACGTATGAGTTGAGACAATAAATTCATAGACAAGTATAAATATTTAATTTTTTTATACGATTGTTATTTCTATCCAATGAAATATTTTTTTTAAAAGGTTTTGATATGGTACTTTAAAGCTGCTTTTATTTTATTATCTCTCTCACAAAAGCATGTCACCATTTTCGATTACAACACTTTTACATGCATATTCCTTTTTAAAATAAAATTTCTCAAGCGTTCAGTTTTAGCATATTTAAAGGCACACAAATGAGCGTAAACATAACCCAAGATACACGGAAGAAGTAGAATATATTAGAGCTAAGACAAGATTTAAATACGAGTTTAAACTTAACGGATGTTGTGTCTAAAGAAGTAATGCGCCTGTGCCTTTCGTAACTGGATGTAGTAAATTTATGTGTTTTTAAAGGATCGTTTCAAGTAATCCAAAGGATTTAGTTATGTAATACATACGACAATGGGTTTTAGAAAATAAAGAAATGTTATGCATTTAAAGTCTCAAGCGTTAAATTGATTTTTAAGTAATAATTATATACGAAAAAAAAATGTATAAATAATGCAATAATTTAAAAAGAAAAAAAAAATGTAATGAATATTGAGCTTAGTATTTAAATAACTTTGGAGATAAATAAAATTAGGATTTAAGAAGGAAAAAAGCAAATTAAATTTGATAAACTCAAAAACTGAAATAATTTAATAAATTATATACGTGCTTATGAAATGTTTTCCGATCTTACATGACCTTTTATTTAGAATCAAGACAGATACATCTAAGAACACGTGCGGAATTTCTTTAAATAATAAAATCTGTACATAAACATAAAAATAAAATTAAATAATCGAGGAAATTGATCATATAATTAAGTTAAAAATTTCGTTCTGACTCGTACATCCATTTCCCGCGAAAGACTTTTTATAAGTGTAATGAAAACAAATAATGCTTAATGAGTAGGAAATTTAATTATACAAGTTTTTATTTTGTGTTAACACTCTTTCCTTTCACATTTCGTTTACGTGCCTCAGTTGTCAATAGTTTTTTAAAAAAAATTAACAATGGTCTACATTCGTGAAAGTATATATTACAACTACATATGGATATGTTTGTTATCACTCTTCAAATGAAATGAGTCTTATAATAAATATGAAAGAAAAAAAAAATAAACGAAGCAATTAAAATAAAGACGAACACCAATTTCATAGATAAAGGACATAATGCGAACAGGAATGTACAACAACAATTTGATTTAAAACAGAAGATGTACCAAGATTTGTAATATGGGTTTATTGCGATCAATGTTTTACAATAATTAAAACTTTATTGCTTCTAAAATGAAGTTTAGTGTATATCCATTAGATTTTCGTCCCCGAATAAAAATTAGGAAATTTAATTCAGTCCGACAGCTTATGAAATTAATCATATACATAAATTAAGTCGTTAGAGAGTCATTTTCTAGTTTAACTATTTTATGTATAAGAGCGGTTTATAATATTTTCCCTATTACTAAATATGATGTGATAAGTGGGTCGATAGATTGAAATTATACACTGGTATACGGCCCCTAAGTGCGGAACGTTTTAGGATTATAACTTTGACTCTAGATATTTCCTGAACTACCCAAGGGAATTGCACAGAATTTTGACTTTAGGAGTTTTATAACACGAGGAATCAAAATATTAAAAAAAAATTTTTTTAGTACGTTACATTTCATAATTTTTTACAAATGCTCTTAAAATTGAGAAAAAAATATTTATTGATTTTAACGATCAACGAGTCATTCGATTTTGATATCGTAACCATTAGTTATATCTCATTTACTTATTAATTATTATTTATATTCCATACGAAATATTTGCGCAAAATTAAATTTGTAGAAAAACTGAATTAAAAATCAGCATGTTTCGTGCTAGTTCTCGAAAGTACGGATTCATTTGATATTATTCCTAAAAATGCAGTTTTTGATCTGGGTCATATTCCAGAACTAGTAAAAAAGGCAGTGGATGCCAAAGATGTTAAGGCTTTGAGTGATCACATACGCATTGTTCAAACCTGTTCTACGTTGTTGAACAAAACTGAAATTAAATTTAATAAAGTATTTTGATTTAACCGCATTTTAGAAGTATGAATTTTTTTTCTAAATTTCAATTTTTATTATAACATATTTAATTTAACTGTTTATAATTTATTTGTGATACAGTAATACATTAATAACAATATTTAAAACGCATAATTTAATTATTTAAACAGTTAAAAAGCTTATAGTCAAAAAAGAATGATCATAAAGAATTTATCAAAATTTTAGCTTCGAAGATTTATAATTTAATTACAAAGAGAAAAAATATTTACAAAACAATAGCAACAACAATAATATACCACACAATATCACTACTTCAGCACTGAAGGCGTATTTCAAATTTAAACTAATTAAAAACGAGGCGTATTTCAAATTTTAAACTCAGCTATAGGTTAAAACTTCCTCATTTTCTCATAAAATTATTCTACTGAATAAATTTTTTTTTCTTCAGTCATTGTAAAGCAATGACTGAAGTTACGGATAAGAATAAACTTTTAACATTCATTTCGCATAAAAGAATTTTATTTTTTTTTGTACGAGATGCGAACTGCATTATTATCAAGTGTCTGTATCTATAGCAAGTAATTTATCTCAAGGGCATTTGTCTTTAGCAAAATACATTCTTCTTTAAAAGTTCCAAATTGCTCGAAAAAATTTATTTAAAAGACATTTTGATAACAAAATCTTCCTATTTCTAGGGGATTATCTATTTTATGGTAATTTTATATAGAATAGAACACTACAAAATGGGTTATTTTTGTACACCTATGAATATTTCCAGACTTGGATGGAGATGCCATTGGATTGATCCACAAACACAACATCAAAGCAAAATCTATGCGAGACAACAAGGAGTTAGTTTTGACAGTTTGAATTCGGGCTATTGAATGCGGATCTCGTAATTTTAAACCACTGTCAAGTGAAAACTGAGCTGTTGCTTTACTCACCCTTCTCACCACGTTTTTGTGAATACTGTGAGGTTCGATTTCCATTTAACGCACAGCAATTTTATTATTCTATACAGTGAATGTTAGATGGAATCGGGACTCGTACTTGAATCACGATATGAACATTGCAGGCCACAAAGCTAGCGATTTTAATCAATGATTCGAGGACCACAAAACAAAAAAGTAGACTTAACAGTTTTTTTAAGGATCCCTTCTATCGGCCATTTGGATTTCGAGAAAACAATGTTAATCCTACTATCGTCCTCAAATCTTTATTATTTTATTTATTTGAATGCAAAAAAAAAAGTAAATCTGAAAGAGCGAAGAACAATGAAGGTTTCTGCGGAATTATATTTCCCCTCTGATTTTCAAAATAATTTTTACCCCTATTTTAATGATTATTTTGTGGTTTCTCTAGTCTTTAGAAATATTCTAAAATATTTTCAGAAATCGGGAGAAAATGTAATTCCGCAGAAAACTTCATTATTTTTTGCTCTTTCAGATGCAAATGTTTGCGTTCAAATAGATCATATAGTATAGACTTGAGGACGGAAGTAGAAATTTCATAGGATTAACATTAAAATTCGAAATCAAAATGGCCGGTAGACGGGAGCCTTAATATGCATAATTTGAGTGAAATTTCAATCATTTTTTTTATATTTTGGTTAAGAAATAAATTAAGACCAAGCATCAATTAATGGTTTTTGGCGTTTTGAGGTTTTAGCACAGAGACAATCAAGAATATGACCCGGAAGTTGTGGATGGACGAACAAGTCAAACTGATGTAGTCACCGTAAATAACATACCACAGGTTAAAAACTTTAAAAGTTTATTTCTATTTTACCAAAAGTTTTATGAAAAATTTCGTCTTAAAAAGCAAAACGTTTTTAAGCAAGTGCAAGGTAACAGTAAAACACTACAATTTTGTCGAGTTAATTTTAAATAAAATATGATCCATGTTGAAACTTATCTTAACATAGAATCGAAACCAAACAACTGAATTAACAAACTGACTTTCGGCGAAACAGATTCTAAAAGTTCCTAGTTTAACTTAATTTTATCCCTTGATTAAATACAACATGTAATAAAAATTACTTACAAGATGATTACATTTCAGAATTTATTAAAACACTTACAGAGAAAGGTTAATATAAAACAGACTACTCAGTAAAGCACAATGAAAAGGAAAGGCATGAAAACGCATTTCCCCCTCAAAAACGGAAAAAGTTAATAAAATCGTCATTGGTTAAAATGTGTACGGAGAGACCAGTACATTTGCCCGATAAACTCGAGGTGTCGTAAAAATCCAATAAAAACTATCTAAAATGTTTGATGTTTTTTTTTATTTGGTTCCAAAGAGGTAGTTAATTTCGCCTTCCCTTTTTTTTTAATTTCTCTTCCGCTTGATATTTTTCTCTAAATATGACGCGAAAAATATTGTTACTCATATCATTATTTCTAAAGATAAAATTCGATAAGAACCGGTTTCATTTGAAATTCTTAAATTTCGTAGCAAGTATTACAGTCCATTAATACTGAATAGCTGATATGTATTAAGATTAAAACTGCCGAAATTCGGCCTCTTTTCTAACACTTTTATATACTAATTAGTATAAAACAACATAACACACATGATAACAAGCTATTGAGTTATTAGTGGATAATATCCATTAGAAGAATATAAATAATAATGAGCGTACAATGAAACGCAAGTTTTTGTTCGAAAAATTTGTTAAGGGGTCATACTAATGCCAAAATATGGGACCCAAAAATGAAAAAAAAAAAAAAAAAAAAAAAACCGTTCCATATAGAAATAATTCGATATAAAAACCAACGTTTTTATATGGTGGCAAAGTTTATTAAAGAAAATTATTGAAATATTAGTTAAAACTGTTAGTTATTTTTAACTTTAAAATTTACTTAAAAAAAGAGACATTTGTGAGCGTATTAAAATATTCATAATACTCATAAAATCAAAACATGCATTTGAAAGTTTGTAAGTCATTCTATTAAAAAAAAAATGAGAACCAGAATTCAGAAAAAAATTATTGTGATAAGACATGGTGCCAAATATTAGAAACTTTCTTTCTTGCGAATGATTACTAACTAAAAGTCAGCAACCCTTACTATCTCGGAGATAGTAAAGGGGAGATAGTATCTCCTCTTTGTGAGTACAATAGTTTTACGATGCTTCATGTGGCGTGGGGAGTGCCCGGTGTTCCCAGAAGGGTAAAGAAATTTTTTCCTCAATCCTAAAAGCGCCTAGAGGTAAGAATATTTTGACTTATTAAAATTATTGAAATATGAGTTAAAACTAGTCGCAAACGTCTAAATATTGCATTGTTAGGCGAGTACGAACGATTCCCAAAATTTCAAAGCTCTAGCTTGATGGGAAGTTGGTTAAATTAACGATCGAAAATTTGATGACACACACTCACACACACACCAAGTGAAATTCAGAAAAACGTTTTAATTAATAAATAAAATATGCCAAAATCAGTATAAGATTTAATGATTATATGACTTTCATGTTCATTTATGGTAATGACCCTTAGTTATTTTAGAAACATCCCAAAAATACATAATTTTCTCCTATAAAAAGCAAACGGATTTTCAGTTTTATTATTTCAAGTATAAGATACAGAATAGGAAAGATAGGGATTGACTCAAAATAAAGATGAATAGTATCAAAATGCTAGAGGATTTTACACTTTGCCCAGAATCTGTTGTTCCTGTTTGGATTGTATTCACTGAATTTACTTTTTAGATATTCAATAGCAGTTTGAAATTTCAAATGAATAAAACCACTAAAAAATACAAAGTATAATTAATTTTGAGACAAAAAAAACTAGTATCAGTTTTCCTTTTATACCGTTGATTTCATTAAACTTATTACGAACTGGAGAAAATTGAAATTTAAACCAAAAACAATATAAACATTAGAACAAAGAAATATCGAAATATAAACAAAATCTTAGTACATAGTTTACTTTTCCATACAATATTTAACAATTTTTTTGAAAATCCGAAAAAAAAGTGGTTACTACAGTAATATAGTTAGTTGATTGAAAAAAATCTCCTTCTCTCTTTTTTATTCTCTTGATAGATATTTTAGGTTTGTTAACAATTTTATTTTTATAGCATTCTCTTCAGTCATTTCCACTTAAGTAGATATTTAATACTGTAAAAACATTAGAAAAATAGCCTTTAATAGCAAGTTTTGAATTAATTCTAGTGATTGCAAAAAATTCACTGTAGATTAGTAGATTGATTGACTATATTTTTATTGACGAAGCATTTAGAAATAAAATGAAGGCTACTGGCGACAGGACTCGTAATTTTGATCTTCGATCACATGACGAGGACGACACCAGAGACGGAAACCATCTTTCTCAACTTTCACACCACGCCAAAGGGAGAACTTCAAAGTCATTGAATTTACATTAAAACACGTAAAATATTGTACATTTATTAAAAAGGCATGATAACTCAGTTTTAAAAAGACAAATAAATATAAAGATATAATTTCTAAAATCATTATATTTTTCTCTGAGAAATTAATTACATGTTATTGAATTACTCTTGGAAATTGGATAGCATGAACATAGGCAAAAAGGAAAAGAAAGATTGTTTGCGAAATAGTGAGGATGGAAATTATAGAAATCAGAATTTTTTGTTAATCACACATGAATGTTGTCCGAGAAAGCTGTTGACTCGTGAAAAGAAATTAATGCATAAATTGCTGTCAGGACAGAGGTAAATTCTGATGACGGTATTTTGAAAGATTTCAAATCTAGATCAAAGAAAGCCATGATTTTCCAAAGGAACAAAAGGTTTCCATACAAAAAAAAAAAAATGCATATATAAAAAAAACTAAATCATTAGCATTTTATCATCAAGAGATCGTAATTTCGTGCTCGTATGTTGAAATCGTATTATACATAAAATTCTAAATTAAGTGCATATAAATGAAATCTACGGCATCTGAAATTAATTACTAGAAATTAAGTCATATGATGTGCAGTCCAATAAATGAAAACTTTAAATTAATCATCAAAAAAATGTTTTTATCAAAAAATTATACTTCATACGTTACATCAAACTCTATCGTAAAAAAATAAAGTCAGTCATTGCGTTATTTTCTTAATGTAAAATATTTAGAATATCGTTTTACACAAGAAGAGACGAATAAAAAAAGCATACAATCCACAATGTGTAGTGCCATTTATTTGATAAGGAGAAAAAAAAAAAAACAGTAAAATTTAGGAATGCATGGAGGCAGATGGCGTGGGCAACCCGTTTGGATGGAAAGGATGAAAAGAGTTAGCTAAAATATACACTTTTATCCGAAACGCGACTGAGAACAATATTTTCTGTGATATTTGTTGACACAAAGATGGATGGAGTACAATTTTGGGAAAAAGAAACACGAATCTAACATTAAATACATAACTGTGGTAAAATGTGACAAATTATGAGTTCTATATTAATACACACTAAGATAATTCTGTTACATTATATATGTTCTAAGAAATTAATAATAATGTCAAAAAGTCAAAGATGATCCGATGAAATATTTACTCTCGATAAATCGAAGCAATAAATCAATCTTGGTTACATATTATAATAGTTGCAGAACTAACAAATTTGTTCACTCTGTTGAAAGACTCTGCAAAGTCATAACTAAGACTAAAGGTTCCCAACTACAATGTATTAAAAGAGATGGTGATTTTTGTACATAGAATTTTTTCTATGCGCTTTATTTTCTTCTTTATAATAGTTGCTCTAATAAAAACTTCTTTGTAACAGTTACTGTATGCAGTAATCCTATAACCCGTCTCGTCTGTCATCATAGATGTTACTCTAATAGCAAAATCTAAATTTTAACTTTAGTTAAAATTTAGAGTAAAATATTTGAAATTAAAATAGTCATTTACAATTCAAAAGAAAATTTATTAATCCTCTAATAAAGAGGATGCCCTCAATTAGTATATCAAGTCTTGCCGCAAATACTAACTACTTCTAAAAATATATCAAAGAACACGCTAAGCGGAATATGATGCAAGTACAGCCTCCAAATATTCAATTAATCAGACAGCGTTGGATCCATGTCTCAATAAATCACGTAGACACGCAAGAAAATTACGGCGCATTTCACACTAGCACAGCACCCTTCCTACTATAGTAACTTTTTTATACCTCAGTTCAATTCTTTGACGCTTTTGTACGACTCAATTATATCTATTCACTCCTCTCTTTAAGTTCATTTAATATGCATCATCACATTTCATTTGATTGGAACGAAGTTGGAAACTTAAATATAAAGTCAGAAACATCAGACGTTAGTTAAGGGAAATTTCGCGAATATCTCATGTTGCAGTTGAATTACATTTGTGATTAGATTATCTTTTTATTTATTTATAAATTTATAGTATCACTCTAAAAAAAGGTAGTATGAGACATAAAAATCACAATATATATATATATATATATATATATATATATATATATATATATATATTTAGAAAAGGTAAATATAGAACGACGAAAAAATTCTTTCCATGAACAAGTAAAAAGGAAAAAAGAAATAATTCAAGCTTAAGATTATGTTTGCTTTCAAAAGATAAGAAAATTTACAATCTTTCTCTTACTTCCCAAACGTTGAATTCTGTTCCACAATAAATCAAAAGTTATAAATGTTATAAAACCATAAACCATTTGTAAGCATTTATGTAAGGTAATAAAATGTTATGAAAGAGAAAAGAGCGTGAGAAACCAAAATCAGCATCCTGTTACACACACTTTTTAATAAAAAATTCTCAACATTATTTTTATTAAATTAAACTAAATTCATACAAAATTAGGAATGAAAAATTGCATTTTAGATTAGATTTTAGATATTAAAAAGGTTTTAAAAGAGGGATCTTATAAGAGATTCCAATGTGTCTTTCAGAATAATAATCAATTTTATTTAAATTACGCAAATTTTTTTGAAGCATTAATATATATATATATATATATATATATATATATATATATATATATATAATTTTGCACGATAAAACTAATCTCCAGTTTTTTTTTATACAGAAAAAAAGCAGAATCTACAACAAAAATAATCGATTTTGAAGTTAAACTTCTTTTAAAGTATCTTAAACATAAGTAAGTTATTCAAAGTCGATTCCAGAAAAATTCTATATGGTATTTAGATTAACTTTTATAATTATTTAAATATAAACCAAATATTAATCAATGTTTTTAAGCATTTTGATTTCGTAAATCTTTCCTCACGTTACATGCCTTTCAAGAAAAATCAGTCTTTTTATGAGATATTACGAGTTCAACTTTTACACTTTAATTCTTTTCCTTGAAAATAAGATTCGAGGATGGTTTAAAAAGTACCCGTATTAAGAATGGGAAATGGCAATGGTCTGTAATTCAGTGTTTCATTGACCATTTTTTCTTTTTATAAGAAGTCCATGAATATAATACCCTTCCTATTTAAAAAAATCGACGCCATAGGATCAATGAGACCATCTTCGCCTTCTTTGGAGGAGATTCAAGGGAAGGAACCGTTGCTTCGATTGTCACTTGTTTCTGGTGTATATTGATGAATTTCTAATCTACGATGGCACCTGGACACAAAATGACGACAACAACTGAATCATGACAGCAATCAAAATTAACCCGTTCATCAGTTTCAGATTGTTTTAAAGCCATTTGACAGATGACATCCCATAATGGAAACACCAAATTGCCTTAGCAACGCCATTTATCGTCGATAACTGATATTTCTTGAACAATCATCGTAAATGCTTAATATTACACATTTCGGATATGCAGATTTATCTCTATCTTATGATACTTTTGCATAAATCTATACGCAAAAAAGAAACATAATTAAAAAATAAGTTCAAAATTTTAATGCTTTATTTAACAATCGATTCAAAGAGAATGTGCTTCACAAGAAAATGCGTTTTATCTCATATTCAAATAACAAATATGGATTTGTCACAGAATGGAAACGAATTCATAAGATATCTATGACTGATGTGAGGATTTGAATTAACTGAAAACATTTTGATATGCACTTGTCGTGAAATGCTCAGTGACAGACGAACTAACATAAAAGAATCCAGAAAGGTAGAAAAAATCATTTTAATTTCTTTTAAAATAATCATACATATATGAAATATACAGATGTAAAATTTACGAATCTTACTTTAATATAAAAATAGAAGATATGTAAATTTTGCGATAAGTACATTTTTATGATTTTTCTTATTAATTTCATTCTGTTCACGTAAAAAAATATCCCAATTACCACTCGTTTATCATCAAAAGTATTCGAACGAAAATGAATTTCTTAAGTAAAAGAAATTAATTCTCGTTCAAACACTTTAACAGAACAAATTAATAAGAAGAAAAAAAATCCATTTACAAGAACTAATTCAGTAAATTGAACATTAAGAGCATACAGTTTTATCTCCACCGTTATTTTCTCTTCTACGCTCATATTTGAAAGACATATCCCTCTAATACTTTAATATTTATCTACTGTATTTCAAGATCATAAAAACGTGACCCGAGTTAGTGATAATAAGGAAATAAATCAATAAAGTTGACGCTGGCTTTGGACGAAAAAAATATTAAAAGGGGAGAGTAAGATTATTTTTTAAAATTTACAACAGTGTCAAGATTGTATATTAAACTTGTGATCACTACTATTACGCATGAGATTCGTTCTCTTTTAAAATTCAGCGATAAATATGTGTTTTTATTATTAACTGCCGTATTCAATGAGGGTGGTTTAAGCAGCTGCTTTTGAAGACAGATTGCGTTGCTAAGGCAAGTTATCGTTACCACAGTGTGCTGTTAATTGTTAAACGGCACCAAAAGAAATATGACATTTATTTGTAAGTTATTTTTGATTCGGTGACCATTTGCTGCCAAATCAAAATTTGACTGATGTCGCGTCGAATTTTTGTCTTCTTTTTGCGTCGAATTGTCACCGTCCATGAGATCTGGATTCATCATTGTACACCATAAAATAAACAAGAATCGAAAAAATGGAGTGTTTCAGGGGAATCTGCTGCAAAGATGGCGAAGGCGGTCTCATCGGTCGAAAGAGTTATGAAGCGATGAATTTTTGAGATACGAAAGTCGTCATATTCATAGATTTCTCAAAAAAAAAAAAAAAAAAAAAAAAAAAGAGGGGGGATATCATGGACATTCCTGCAGAATGTGTGTGTGGTTTACACCATTTCCATTTTTCATTCCTAATTCGGGTACTTTTTGAACTGATCTCGGAAAATAGTCGAAATCTGTTAAATGGCACCAAAATAAATGTGATACTGATTCATAGGCTAGTTTTGATTTGGAAGTCTTTTATTACCAAATCAGAATTTGATGGCTACTACATCAAGTGGTCACTGTCGATGAAACGCGAGTTCATCAAAACACTGGAAATCGAGCAACAATCAAAACAAAGGGTTCCTTCAAGAGAATATGCGACAAAAATGTGTGGTGAAGACGGTCTCATTGACCGGAAAAGTTAAGTGACGACTTTTTTGGGATGCGAAGGGTATCATATACACACGAATATCTTGGAAAGGGAAAAAGACCACTGGACAATAATACACACAGTGAGTTATACCAATGCCATTTCCCAATCCTAACACTGGTTTTGAGTCAACTTCGTGCCATTCTATTTCAATTAACGCATTTATATTTGGAATTGTATATCTTATACAAACTTATATTTTAACTTAAAACTTTAAACAGCTTGTTAGGATTTAATAATTCTATTATCAAAACATAATGCTTAAAATTATTTAGTTTTATACATCGCTTGTACTTAAGTCTAAAAAAAATCAAAATCGTAATATTATGGCAGTGAAAGAGGAATGTAACATTCGGATAGCTATTTTTATAATATAACTTTTATATAATCGAAAGAAAAAAAAATCAAATTTTTCCATATATTTTACTGCAGGCAAAGAGAGTATAGATTTGAGACCTTATTAAGTTGGATTAACACACATTTTATGAAGAATAAAATGCTTGCAGAAGTGACAGTTGTTTATGTTATGTAAATTAATTTTGATTAGTACGGGTCTTAATTTCGACGCGCTCAGGAGAAAAAAGGATTTTAAATAATAATAATATTTAAAACGATCACCCTAAAATAATCACTGGACAATTAATTTTACGGTTTATAATGAACCTGAATATAATTCAGTATTTCGTTTATTTAGTATTGTACTACATCTAATCATAAATGAATAAGCAAACCCAATATAGATGATATGTAGAAGTTTTCGAAGATGACAGTTTTGCAAAGGAGTTTTCTAAAAATGATACAAATTCTCCCCATTTTACATATATTTATAATAGATCTTTCTGGTTTTTCATAATAAAAATTTTCATCAAATTAATATCTAGATCAACAATTATAAATTTTTATTTCTTAAGCATTCTATTATTAAAGCAACAACAGTAGTAAGAAAATCATAACAATTACAAAAGCAATTAAATTTTCACGTTATATACATACGAATATAAAACAAAAATATTTCTTCACTATTCGTTACAAATTCCGCAAATCGTTTGAGAAAACACACACACACACACACACAC
>BMAW01016703.1:1278159-1329257 GCA_019974015.1 Nephila pilipes | reverse complement strand
TATCGATAAAAGAAATGTGTGCGTGTGCGTGTGTGTGTGCGTGTGTGTGTGTGTGTGTGTGTGTGTGCGTGCGTGTGTGCGTGTGTGCGTGTGCGTGCGTGCGTGTGCGTGTGCGTGCGTGCGTGCGTGTGTGCTGTTTTGTAGAGAATCTCATGGATCTTGAATCCTTTAACAGTAGTGAAGAAATCTTTATTCTTTTATATCTCGCATTGTAACGCAACATTTAACTGTTTTCCAATTGGTTATGATTCTTCTCACTCGTTGCTGCATAAAAGAATGCTTGCAAGAAATAAAAAATTTATAACTTGTTGATCTAGATATTAATTTGATGAAAATTTATTATGAAAAACCGAAAGATCTATTATAAATATATGTAAATGGGGAGAATTGTAATCGCTTTTAGAAAACTCCTTGCAAACTGTCATCTTCAAACTATTCATTACATCATCTATTGGGTTTGTTTATTCATTTATGATTGGTAGTACAAATTAAATGTAAACGAACACTGAATTATATCCAGGTCATTATAAACCAAAATTAATTGTCCAGTGATTATTTAGGTGATCGTACTTTAAAATTAATTATTATAAAATCCTTTTTTTTCCTGAGGCGTCGAAATTAAGACCCGTACTAATCAAAATTAATTTACATAACATAAACAACTGTCACTTCTGCAAGCATTTTATTCTTCATAAAATTGTGTTAATCCAACTTACCTCTCAAATCTATACTTGTCTGCAGTAAAATATATAGGAAAATATTGATTTTTTTTTCCATTATATAAAAGTTATATTATAAAAATAGCTATCCGAAGGTTACATTCTCTTTTCACATGCCATACTATTACTTTTGATTTAAGTTGACAAGGATGAAACAAAAATTTAAGCATTATGCTTTTAAATAGAATTATTAGAACTCTCAACAAGCTGTTAAATTTTAGCTAAATAAAGTTTTGTATAAATATACATTCCAAATATAAATGCGTTATTGAATAGAAGCAGAAGTTGATTCAAAACCAATGTTAGATTGGGAAATGGCATTGGTATAACTCACTGTATTATTGTCCAGGTCTTTCCTTTCCAAGATACTTGTATAGATACCCTTCACATCCCAAAAAAGTCGTCACTTAACTTTCCGGTCACGAGACCGTCTTCACCACACATTTTGTCGTATCTTGAAGGAACCTTTGTTTTGATTTGTGTTCGATTTCAGTGTTGATGAACTCGTCTCATCGACAGTGACAACTTGATGTGCATCAAATTCGATTTGGAAATAAAAGACTCCAATCAAACTAGCCTTATGAATCAGCATCACATTTATTTTGGTGCCATTTAACAGATTTCGACTATCTTTTCCGGAGATCAGTTCCAAAAATACCTGAATAGGAATGAAATTGAAATGGTGTAACCAACACACATTCTGCAGGAATGTCCAAGGATATCCTCTTTTTTTTTTTTTTTTTGAGAAATCTATGAATATGACGAATTTCGTATCTCAAAATACGTTGCTGTCTAACTTTTCGACCGATGAGACCCTTCGCCTTCTTTGGAAGAGATTCCCTGAAACACTCCATTTTTCGATTCTTGTTTATTTTAGTGAAAATGATGAATCCAGATCTCATGGACGTGACAATTGACGCAAAAAAGAGACAAATTCGAGCGCATTCATCAAATTTTGATTTGGCAGCAATGGTACCGAATCAAAATAATCAAATCAATTTCATATTTGTTTGGTATTTAACAATTAACAGCACACTGTAAATGATAACTTGCCTTAGCAACGCACTGTCAAAAGCAGCTCAAACCAATTCATTGAATACGGCAGCATTAAAAAACACATATTTATCGCTGAATTTTTAAAGAGACGAATTACATGCATAGTGGTATTCTGTTTTATACAATCTGACACTAAATAATCTCTCTCCCTTTAATATTTTTCGTCCAAAGCAGCGCTCAACTTTATTGATTTATTTCCTTTATTAAAGTCACGTTTTAGATCTTGAAATACAGTAGATAAAAAAAGTATTAGAGGATATGTCTTTCAAATATGAGCGAGAAGAGAAAATAACGGCGGGAGATAAAACTGTGCTCTTGCTGTTCAATATTTGAATTAGTTCTTGAATGGATTTTTCTTCTTATTAATTTGTTCTGTTAGTGTTTGGAACGAGAATTAATTCTTTTTACTTAAGAAATTCATTTTCGTCTGAATACTTTGATGATAAACGAGTGGTATGGATATTTTTATGAACAGAATGAAATTAATAAGAAAATCATAAAATTATTATCGCAAAAATTTATATCTTCTATTTTATATTAAAGTAAGATCTGTAATTTTACATTGTATATTTCATATATGTATGATTATTTTAAAAGAAACAAAATATTTTTCTACCTTTCTGGATTCTTTTATTTAATCTCTGTCACTGAGCATTTCACGACAAGTATATCAAATGTTTTCAGTTAATTCAAATCCTCACATCAGTCATAGATATCTGTTGAATTTTCATTCTTGTGACAAATCCATATTTGTTTAATATGAGATAAAAAACCATTTTCTGAAGCACATTCTTCAATTCGATTGTTAAAAAGAAAATTTAACTTATTTTTACTATGCTTTTTGAGATTTATGCAAAAGAACATAAATAGAATAAACTGCATATCTAAAGTAATAGTTACACATGATTGTTAAGAAAGTATCAGTCTCGACGATAAATGCGTTGCTAGCAATTTGGTTTTCACTATGGGATGTCATCCTGTCAAATGGCTTTAAAAATCCTGAAACTGATAACGGTTAATTTTGATTGCTGTCATGATTCATGTTCGTCATTTTGTGTCCAGGTCCACCCAGATGAAATTTATCAATATACACCAGAACAAGTGACACCAAGCAACGTTCCTTCCCTTGAATCTCTCCAGAAGGCAGAAGATGGTCTCATTGATCCTATGGCGTCGATTTTTTTTAAAATAGGAAGGATTATATTCATGGACTTCTTATAAAAAGAAAAATGGTCAAGTTACACTGAATTACAGACCATTGCATTTCCTACTCTATACGGGTACTTTTAAACCATCTCGAATCTATTTTCAAGAATTAGAATGTAAAAGTTGAACCGTAATATCTCATAAAAGACTGATTTTTCTTGTGCATGTAACGGAGGAAAGATTTAAGAAATCAAAATGTTAAAAACATTGATTAATATTTGTTTATATTTAAATAATTATAAAAGTACAATAATTATATAGAATTTTTGGAACGATCTTTGAATAACTTCATTTCATGTTTAAGATACTTTAAAAGAAGTTTAACTTCAAAATGATTATTTTTGTTGTAGATTCTAGCTTTTCTGTATAAAAACTGGAGATTAGTTTTATTGCAAAATATATATATATATATAGAATATATATATATAATATAAATATATAAATGCTTCAAAAATTTAGTAATTTAAATAAATATTATTATTCTGAAAGACACATTGAATCTTTATAAGATCCCTCTTTAAACCTTTTAAACTAAAATCTAATCTAAAATGCATTTTTTCTTCTAATTTTGTGTTAATTTAGTTTAATTTAATAAAATAATGTTAGAATTTTTTATTAAAAGGTGTGTAATGATGCGTGATTTCTGGTTTCACGCCTTTTCTTCATAACATTTTATTACTACATAAATGCTTACAAATGGTTTAGGTTTCTAAATACTTTATAACTTTGATTTATTGTGGAACAGAATTCAACGTTTGGGCAAGGAGAAAGATTGTAAATTTTCATCTTTGAAAGCAAACATTCTTAGCTTGAATTATTTTTCTTTTCTTCTTGTTCATGGAAATAATTTTTCTTGGTCATTTAATTTTCTAATATTGAGTAGATATATAGGATAGTGCAGATATATATATATATATTTGCATTTTATGTCTCATATACTTTTTAGAGTGATACTAAATTTGAAAAATAAAGATAATCTAACAAATGTAATCGCTACAAGAATTCGAAATTTAATTAAGATCTGATTTTGGATATATTTAAAAGTTTCCAACTGTTCCAATCAATGAAATGATGCATAATAATGAACTTAAGAGGAGTGAGAAGATATAATTGAGTGTACAAAAGCTCAAAGAATTGAAACTAGCTATAAAAAACCTCCGGTAGAAGTGCTGTGCTAGTGTGAAATGCGTGCGTATTTTCTGTTGTTCATGATATTTGGTAGACATGGATCCAACGACTGTCGATTAATTGAATATTAGGCTGCAATCTGCATCAATTCTGCTTAGCGTGTTCTTGATATATTTGTAAGTAGATTTGGTGGCAAGATGATATACGAATTGAGTGCACCTCTTTATTAGAGTATTAATAAATTTTCGAACAAAATGACTATTTTACTTCAAATATTTATCTTCAAATTTCTTTAACTAAAGTTAAAATTTAGATTTTGCTATTAGAGTAACATCTATGATGACAGACGAGACGGGTTATATAGGATTACTGCATAAGTAACTGTTACAAAGAAGTTTTACAGAGCAACTATATAAAAGAAGAAAAATGCATAGAAAATCATGTACAAAATCACCACTTTTTGTCATTTAGTTGGGAACTTTAGTTAAGAGACTTTCAGAGTCTTTAACAGAGGAAACAAATTGTTAGTTCTCAACTATTTATAAATATGTAACCAAGATTGATTTATTTGCTTCATTTATCGAGAGTAAAAATTTATCGGATCATCTTTGATTTTGACATTATTATTAATTTCTTGAACATAGTATAATCATATGAATTATCTTATGTGTATTAGTTTATAGAACTCATAATTTGTCACATTTTACTCACAAAGTTATGTATTTAATGTTAGATCGTGTTTTTTTCCCAAAATTCGTACTCCATCCATCTTTGTGTCAACAAATATCAGCAGTCATTGTTCTCAGTCGGTTTGATAAAAGGTGTATTTTAGCCACTCTTTTCATCCTTCATCCAAACGGCTACCACGCCATCTGCCCATGCATTCTAAATTTTACTGTTTTTCTTTTTCCTTATCAAATAAATGGCACTACACTGTGGATTTCATGCTTTTTATCTGTCTCTTCTGTAAGAAACGATATTCTAAATATTTTGCATTAAGAAAATAAGCAAATGACTTGACTTCATTTTTACGATAGAGTTCAACGTATGAAGTATAATTTTTGATAAAACATTTTTTGATGGATTCGTTAAAAGTTTTCATTTATTGACTGTACATCATATGACTTAATTTCTATTTAATTTCAGATGCCTAGATTTCATTTATATGCACTTAATTTAGAATTTATGTATAATACGATTTCAACATACTATACATGAAATTACGATCTCTTTGATGATAAAATTAAATGATTTATTTTTTATACATACATTTTTTTTGTATGGAAAATCTTTTGTTCTTTGGAAAATCATGATCTTTGATCTGATTGAAATCTTCAAAATAGTCATCAGAATTTGAACTTCATCCCACCGACAGCAATTTATGCTCAATTTCTTTTCATGATCACCAGCTTCTTTGGACAAGCATTCATTGATTAATGCACAAAATTCTGATTCTATAATCCCATCCTCACTATTCTCGCAAGCAATCTTTCTTTTTTCCTTTTTGCTATGTTCCTAAGCTATCCAATTTCCAAGAGTAATCAACATGTAATAATTTCAGAGAAAATATAAGATTTTAGAAATTATATCTTATATTTATTTGTCTTTAAAACTGAGTTAATCATGCCTTTTAATAAATGTACTAATTTTCCTGTTTAATGTAAATTCAATAATCCTTTAAAGTTCTCCTTCTGTATGTGAAAGTTGGAAAGATGGTTCTCGTCTTGGTGTCGTTCGTCATGATGATCGAAAGATCAAAATTATGAGTCCTGTCGCCAGTAGCCTTCTATTTTATTTACTCGCTCTGTCAATAAAAATATAGTCGAATCTAATCACTAATCCAGTGAATTTTGCAAATCACTAGAATTAATTCCAAAACTTGCTATTAAGCTATTTTTTCTATGTTTTACAGTATTAAATATCTACTCATGGAAATGATCGAAAGATGTTATAAAATAAAATGTTACAAACCAAAATATCATCAGAGAATAAAAAAGAGAGAAGGAGATTTTTTCAATCAACTTAACTATTATTATGTAACTCATTTTTTCGGATTTTCAAAAAATTGTTATTATTGTATGGAAAAGTAAACATGTCTCAAGATTTGTTTATATTCTTGATATTTCTTGTTCCAGTTTATATTATTTTTGGTTTAAATTTATTTCCAATCTGTAATAAGTTTAATGAAATCAACGGTATAAAAGGAAAACTGATACTAGCTTTTTTTTGTTCTGCAAAATTACTATACTTTGTATTTTTGGTGGTTTATCCATTTGAAAATTTCCAACTGCTATTGAATATCTAAAAAGTGAATTCAGTGACGAACTCAAACAGGAACAACAGATTCTGAATAAAGTGAAATCCCTCTCTAGTATTTTTTTGATACTTTGTCTGACTTTTATTTGAGTCAATCCCTATCTTTTCCTATTCTATCTACATTCTGAAATAATAAAACTGAAAACTGCTTGCTTTTTTATAGGAGAAAACATGTATTTTTGGATGTTTCTAAAATAACCACTACATGGTCATTACCAAATGAACATGAAAGTCATATAATCATTAAATCTATGGTTTCGATTTTGCATATTTGTTTATTAATTAAAACGTTTTTTCTTGAATTTCACTTGGTGTGTGAGTGTGTCAAATTTTCGATCGTTATTTTAACCAACTTCCCATCACAGAGAGCTGAAATTTTGGGAATCGTTCGTACCGCTTCAACAATGCAATATTTAGACGTTTATGAATTTTGGTTTTAACCTTATGTTTCTACCAATGACAAGTCAAAATATTCTTACCTCTAGGCGCTTTGTAGATTGAGGAAAAATTTTCTTTACCCTTCTGGGAAATACCAAGCACTCCCACGCCACATGAAGCATCAAACCATTGTACCTACAAAGAGGAGATACTATCTCCTTTAATATCTCCTGAGATAGTAAGGGTTGCTGACTTAGTTAGTAATCATTCGCAAGAAAGAAAAGTTTCTAATATTTGGCACCATGTCTTATCACAATAATTTTAAATTCTGGGTTCTTATTTTTTTTTTTAATAGAAATGATCTACAAACTTTCAAATGCATGTTTTGATTTATGAGTATTATGAATATTTTAATACGCCCACAGTCGTCTCTTTTTTTAAGTAAATTTTAAAGTTGGGTACACTAACAGTTTTAACTAATATTTCACTTTTCTTTAATAACCTTATTAACCATGGCAAAATGCTGGTTTTATATCGAATTATTTCTATATGGAACGGTTTTTTTTTTTTTTTTTCATTTTGGTCCCATATATTTTTTGGCATTTAGTATTAACTTCAACAATTTTTCAACAAAAACTTATACTGTAATGCCCATTATTTATATTCTAATGATATTAACTAATTATCAACTCAATAGCTTGTTATCATGTGTGTTATGTTGTTTATACTAATTAGTTATATAAAAGTAAGAAAAGAGGCCGAATTTCATAGTTTAATCTTAATACATATCAGTCATATTCAGTATTGTTTTGACTGTAATACTTAGTTACGAAATTTAAGAATTTCAAATGAAACCGGTTCTTATCGAATTTTATCTTAAATAATGATATGAGTAATAATATTCTTTTTCGTCATATTTGTGAGAAAACTCAAGCTGGAAGAGAAATTAAAAAAAAAAAGGAAGGCGAAATTAATTGCCTCTTGAACCAAATAAAAAAAGACAAAGTCATTTTAGATAGTTTTATTAGATTTATGACACTGAGTTTATCGGGCAAAATGTACTGGTCTCTCCGTACACATTTTTTTAACCAAATATGATTTTATTAACTTTTGTTTTGAGGGGAAATGGTGTTGGCAGCTCTTTCTCATTGTGTTTTTTACTGATAGTCTTGTTTTATATTAACCTTTCTCTGTAAGTGCTTTAATAAATTTGAAATGTAATTCAGTAATTTTATTACATGTTGTATTTAATCATGGATAAACGTTAAACTAGGACTTTAGAATCTGTTTCGAAAGTCAGTTTACATCCCAGTTGTTTGGTTTCGACTTATGTTAAGATAAGTTTCAACATGGATCATATTTTATTTGAAAATTAACTGACAAAATTGTAGTGTTTTACTTGTTACTCTTGCACTTGCTTAAAAAACGTTTTGTTTTAAGAGAAATTTTTTCATAAACTTGCAAAAATGAAACAAACTTTAAAGTTTTAACCTGTGGTATGTTGTTTTACGGTGATCAGAATCAGTTTATTTGACTTGTTCGTCCATCCACAACTTCCGGCCATAGCTCTACTGCCTCTTAAAGCAAAACCTCAAAAACGCCAAAAACCACACTGAAGCTAGTCTTAAATTTATTTCTTAACCAAAATATAAAAAAATGATTGAAATTTCACTCAACAGATGATATAAGTTCCTTAGCCAATGGGCCATTTTGATTTCGAATTTTAATTAACTTATGAAATTTTACTTCCGTCCTCAAGTTCATTTGAGGAGTGATCTATTTAACCAACATATTTAGAGTCTGAAAGAGTTAAAATAATGAAGTTTTCTGCGGAATTCATATTTTCTCCTATTTCTGAAAATATTTTAAACATTTCTAAAGACTAGAGAAACCACAAAATAATCATTAAAATAGGGGTACTATTTTATACCAGAGGGGAAATATAGGCCCCAGAAACCTTCTGTATTATTCTCGCTCTTTCAGATTTACTTTTTTTTTTTTGCATTCAAACAAATAAAATAATAAAGATTTGAGGACGATAGTAGGATTAACATGTTTTCGAAATCAAAACGGCCGATAGAAGGATCCTTAAAAAACCTGGCAGTCTTTAAATTCGCTGGTTGTGCCGTGCCTACGGCATGAGTTCTACTTACGGGCCGCTGGAAGAAGGAAATGTTCCCGTATTTTGGCAAATGTGGTAGCGTGGTGCAACAGCTGCTACTTTACAGTGGTTAAATATGACGGCCTACAGTTTTACAAACAAATTTTGTTGCCTGCGTATTTTATGAAGTGTTGTATCACCAAAGGTACTTGGCCCAAGTTTCAGCACAGGTGCCAACGGCTGGTAGTGTGTTTTGGCTTTGGCAGCCAAGTGCTGTATACCAGCATGGCACAAATGTTTTAAAGCAATGGCAATCTTTTAGCAGCAATGTATATGGCAAAGTTTGGTATAAATTAATACATAGATACAGACACTGATAATAATGCAAAGTTCGCATCCTCGCAAAAAAAAAATAAAATTTTTTTGTGCGAAATGACGTTAAAAGTTTATTTATCTGTAATCCTCAGTCATTGCTTTACAATGACTGAAGAAAAAAAAATTTTATTCTCATAGAATAATTTTATGAGAAAATGATGAAGTTTTAACCTTATAGCTGAGTTTAAATTGAAATACGCCTCGTTTTTTAATTAGCTTGTACTTGAAATACGCCTTCAGTGCTGAAGAAGATATTGTGGTATATTATTGTTGTTGCTATTGTTTTGTAAATATTTTTTTCTTGTAATTAAATTATAAATCTTCGAAGCTAAAATTTTGATAAATTCTTTTATGATTTATTCTTTCTTTTGACTATAAGCTTTTTAACTCGTTTAAATACTCAAATTATGCGTTTTAAATATTGTTATTAATGTATTACTGTATCACAAATAAATATAAAACAGTTAAATTAAATATGTTATAATAAAAAAAATTGAATTTAGAAAAAAAAAAAATTCATATACTTCTAAAATGCGGTTAAATCAAAAATAATTTTTTTATTAAATTTAATTTCAGTTTTATTCAAACGTAGAAACAGGTTTGAACAATGTATGTGACTACCTCAAAGCTTCCAACATCTTGGCATCCACCTTTTACTAGTTCCGGAATAGACCCAGATCAAAACTGCATTTTTAGGAATAATATCAAATGAATCCAGTACTTTCGAGAATCCATAACGAAAACATGCTGGATTTTTTAATTCAGTTTTACAAATCGAATTTTGCGCAAATATTTCGTATGGAATATAACAATAATTAATAAGTCGAGATATAACTAATGGTTACGATATCAAAATCGAATGACCTGTTGACTGCTAAAAAACTGGCTAAATATTTTTTTCTCAATTTTAAGAGCATTTGTAAAAAATTATGAAAATGTAACGTACTAAAAAAATTTTTTTTAATATTTTGATTCCTCGTGTTATAAAACCTCCTAAAGTCAAAATCGTGCACCTCAAGTAGTTCAGGAAATATTCAGAGTCAAAGTTATAACTTAAAACGTTCCGCACTTAGGGGGGGCCGTATACCAGTGTATAATTTCAATCTATCGACCCAATTTATCAATATTCTTATTTAGTATAGGAAAAATATTATAAACCGCTCTTAGTACATAAAATAGTTAAATCCAGAAATGACTCTCTAACGACTTATAATTTATGTATATGATTAATTTCATAAGTTGTCGGACTGAATTAAATTTAATTTTATTCGGGGACTAAAAATCTAATGGATATATACTCAACTTCATTTTAGAAGCTAACAAAGTTTTAATTATTGTAAAAAACATTGATCGCAATAAACCCATATTACAAATCTTAAGATTCTTCTGTTTTAAACAAATTGTTGTTGTACATTCGTTCGTTATGTCCTTTTGTCTATGAAATTGGTGTTCGTCTTATTTTAATTGTTTGTTTATTTTTTTTTTCTTTCATATTTATTATGTTATTCCATTTCATTTTAAAGAGTGATAACAAACATATCCATATGTAGTTGTAATATATATTTTCACGAATGTAATGGCTGCTAATTTTTAAAAAAACTATTGACAACTGAGGCACGTAAACGAAATGTGAAAGGAAAGTATGTTAACACAAAATAAAAAAAACTTGTATAATTAAATTTCCTACTCATTACATATTGTTTTCACATTTATAAAAAAAGTTCTCGCGGAAATGGATGTGCCGAGTCAGAACGAAATTTTTAACTTAATTATATGATCAATTTCTCGATTTATTTAATTTTATTTTTATGCTTATACAGATTTTATTATTTAAAGAAATTCCGCACGTACCTTAGATGTATCTGTTCGATTCTAAATAAAAGGTCATGTAAGACGTGGAAAACATTTCATAAGCTAATGCATATAATTTATTAAATTATTTCTCAAAGTTTTGAGTTGTCAAATTTAATTTGGTTTTTCCTTCTTAAATCCTAATTTTGTATTTTATTCCAAAGTATTTAAATACTAAGCTCAATATTCATTACATTTTTTTTTCTTTTAAATTATTATTTATACATTTTTTTCGTATATAATTATTACTAAAAAATCAATTTAACGCTTGAGACTTTAAATGCATAACATTTCTCATTTTCTAAACCTATCGTCGTATGTATTATATAACCAAACTTTTGGATTACTTGAAACGATCTCAAAACACATAAATTTACTACATCCAGTTACGAAAAGCACAGGCGCATTACTTCTTTTGTATACAAACATCCGTTAAGTTTAAACTGTATTTAAATCTTGTCTTAGCTCTAATATATTCTACTTCTTCCGTGTATCTGGGTTATGTTTACGCCTATTTGTGTGCCTTTAACATGCTAAAACTGAACGCTTGAGAAATTTTATTTTAAAAAAAGGAATATGCATGTAAAAGTGTTGTAATCGAAAATGAGACATGCTTTGTAGAGAGATAATAAAATAAAAGCAGCTTTAGTACTACATCAAAACCTTTAAAAAAAAATATTTTACTGATAGAAACAACAATCGTATAAAAAAATTAAATATTTATACTTTAGTCTATGAATTTATTGTCCAACCATACGTAAATAGGGATCCAAAAAGACTGAAAAGCCGTATGTACCTAAATGATTTTTTAAAGCAATCTTTTGCATTTTTATCTTTATATGATCTTTAAAATATTTTAAATGTTTATTCTTGGCTAGTTTTGTAAGATAAACGCCAAATATAATACTCGAGAGTTGAATTTAAAATATTTGAATGATATTGTATAGTTTGTAGTGAGCAACATGTTCTTATGTTGGTCCTTCGTTCACAAATCTAAACTAAGTTTTTAGTTTACTTATCATTGTCTTTTTTTCAAACGTTCATTGTAGACCACTGCCCAAACTTACCCGGTTGTGCAGCACGTGCAAAGGAAGAAAGACCATCATTTATTCTGTTCAATTCTCTACAAATGTGCTCTCTTTAACAATATTCATTTTCTACTGATAACATTTTATATCAATGAAATTACTTTTGGTTACTAAATTACAAATTCAGAAGAATTTTCTCTCCGTAAAATAGATCTTTTTTTCCCTTCATCTTTAGTTATGATAATATCATCTCAAGTATGTTATATAAAATATCATGCTATCATTGGAATTTCATTTTTCAGTATTTCTCTAACTGTTAGGTTGTCAAATACTTACATTTTGACGAGATGCAAGATATTCTGTACATAAATCTTCGGTCCGATTTATTGCTTTTCTTCCAACATTACGTTTCTGAGGATAAAAAAATATCATCATAAGTAGTTGCTTAAATGAAATACTTATAAATCTCTAAAATTTATACGATTTTTATAATTTTAATAATTTATCTTAAGTTTATTTTAGCGGGAGTTCATAACTTAAAATTACAAAAGTCTGATTTTTTTGATATAGTATTAGCCTACTGTTTTGGCAAGAAATGAAAAAATATATCACATATGTTCTCAAATTGAGATTTTAATTCTTTACTAATAACTTTTATTTATTGGTCTGTAGCTCGGTTAACAATAATTTGCTCTTCTGAATTTGTTATGTATATGTAAAAATCAGAATATCATTCATCTTTCTAATTGTGCGTGTTTTTCCTTGACAGAAAAAAATCCAGAAAAATATGGTGACTTGAAAGGAGAATTGATTTTTAAAACCGGTCAAAGGTCCACCAAATAGGGCTTTAGTTTATTGGTAATAAAGATCGCACAAAATGAGTGTCTTTGTAAAAGTGGCATGCATCCGAAAGGCTTGTTGCCAAAGACGGAAGATTCATATAGGGACGAGCTTTAGAAGTATGTGTTTTTTTGTTTGCTTGTTTTTTGTGTATTGTGTTATTTATTTATATGGCTCTGTTGTTTCTACATGATATAAATTTTATGACTCAAATAAACCTTCTGTTTGTTTTTATTTCAATACAGCAATTAATTTATTCTTACGAGATGTGTGGCTGCGGTAGCCTAGTGGTAATGGTCGCGGACCTGCTATGTCTGGCGGTTCTCGTGAGTTGTGTTCGAGCCTTGATGTTACTAAAGATCCGCCGTAAAATCTGAGGCTTGTTTAATTTTAAATTCAAGCCGAGGTCGTAAAAGCCCTGCCGTTATGTGGTGTGGTAGTTAGAGAGGTGCTAGTTCAGGTGTGTCCGTCACTACCGAGATTCAAATTACGCAGGTCCGCCGCCAATAGCCAACGTGTTGCTTCTAGTGCGACGTTAATAAAACCTACCCAACCCAAAACTCAAATAAACTTCTATGTAGATTTTATTTCAAATATAGCAATTTAATTTGCTTCCTTTCGTGATGTGACATATTTCCTTCATTATTTTAACCTCAAATCCACTAAATAATGGAATAGTGTTCAAAACTCCAGCGGAAGATACGCGCTAGCTGACATCATTATTTATCAAAGAATATGCAAGACGTTTCTCGAATCCTCTTCGATTAATCATATTTTATATTTAAGTAATAAACTCTTAGCTTGCCAACCGTTCCGGATTCAAAACCTTCTTCGATTATAGCAAATTCGATCATTATTGTGATGAGGAGTCACTTCAAATAACTTTCAATATGAATGATTAATTTCGCGGAGATTACCCAGTCTACAACATCTATCAGCTGCCGCAATCATCTATCTCCTTTTCTTTCCTCTTCTGCCTCTATTTTCTGCTTATATATGATTATTCTCTAATTCACCGTTGCACTTCATCTTCAACCAATTCTATCAAAAAAGGGTCCTAAGGTCAGTGAAGAGAAAATTGCAAATACCCCAACGTCATTGTGGATTTCTGCCAAAGATTATTGAAATGGTTGTGCAGGCTTCAGTATCAAATTCGAACGAAGTCATCTGGAATGAAAGATCTCATACTACAGTTTGCAAATTCTGGAAGGTCAGCGCTGAATTGAAGGTGCCACGTGATCGAAGTTCAGAATTAGAACCAGTAGACACTGTGATGCTGTAACTCAAATACTACAAAGTTCTTCAACTTTCTGATTAACTAACTTAAATTTAGAGTTCTCTAAAGAACCAGTCTACTCTAATTTTAAATCCACAATCAAAACAGCAATACGTAACTGAACGAAGCATACTTCACACACACACACACACACACACACACACACATTCTTTCCTCAGTCAATTTCAGTTCTATCAATAATATTAACAAATTTTCGCTCCAACAAGTTTCAAAGACTGCTCTGAAATGCAACGCATCTTATGAGCAAGCAGTGTTTCAGTGTGTGTGTGTGTAAAATAAGATAAATTCGCCAAAATATCTCCAGTAACCATGGATACAGAAAGATTCATTTCACCAATATATTGAAAATCATTCACTTTCCTGAAAACTGGAAACAGAGTAGTGAGAAACAATTCTTTACACTACATTTAATACCTTTTTTTTCATTTTGAAAAAAGGATACATGTATTCGCTTATTCTTTGAGAAAGGAATCTTAGCGAAAGTTCGAATTTCGACATCAAGAGAACAGTAATAAGATTCTCTCATAGCATTTCATAAAACTTCTTACTCGACTTCCTTTGCCAAGGTGATATTTTTAGCAAGAGCATTTAACTGACGAAAAGGAATTTCTCAGAAAAAAAATTCTTTTTTCGAATAATATCGATTTCGTCTCGTTATCTTGTATCCGGTTCCTTCAAAATCCAAAAAAGGTTGACATTTTACAATTCGAGATCTGATTTTACGAGATAGTCACACAAATAGGACATCAGATAAGTAAAGAATTGTTGAAAAGGTTTTGTGTACGTCAGGATAATTCTGTGGGCGTGAAGAAGTCGTATAAATGTTATGAGGTTATGTATGCTGAAAATTATGAAATTAAGTAGGAAGTTACATTCATCTTATAAGTTACGCCCATTAAATAAGAAATCGATATATTAATTTTAGTTCTTTAACATATCAAGAGCCAAGCACAATATATATTTTTTAAAATAAAAGAATGATATTTATTTTTCAAACGTTCTTAAAAGGAAAAACAACTGCCTAACTAAGTATGTTAGGCAGCATTTTATTTACTACGTATACAAAAAATCAAAACTGCAGAAAATGTTAGACTGTTTAATTTAAAAGAGAATAAGTGAAAAAAAAAAATTTCGCCAAATTTGGCAATTATTCAAATTGCGCCAAGTGATTGGGCTAAACTGCATTATTTAAAAAAAAAATGAGTTAAAACTTGTCTCAAACGTCTAAATATTGCATTGTTAGGCGAGTACGTACGATTCCCAAAATTTCAAAGCTCTAGCTTGATGCTAGCACACACACCAAGTGAAATTCAGAAAAACGTTGTAAAAAATGGAGGAGTATATATACGTAACAACAACAACAAAAAAAAAAAAACTTACAATATGAGAAACACAATATAATATAATAATTTTATTAGTTATTACATAGCAATAAATTTTTAATATTTTTATACTTGACATATTGACAAATATAATCTCCACTGAAATATATTATTCTCTTTATAATTATTAAATTAAGACTTTTTATATGAATTCTAAGTCAGGAGACATATTTATGCTTATTATTATCTTTAATTATTAAAAATATAAATAAAAAAAAAAAAAAAAAAAAAAACAATTATGTAATATATTATTATATTAAAGCCATTAACATTTTTTCGCTATTTTTATAATGATAATTAAGGATATTTCATTAATTATTAAATAGGGATATAGTAATAGATATCATAATTAAACATTTTGAAACAAAAAAGGAATTTATTAAAATTGCTGAAATTTTATATAAAAATGCACAAAAAATATTTTAAATTTATGTCAATGGAATTATTTATGAATCTATCCATTATCGATAAACATAATGGAAATATTATGTTAATTGGTAAATATTTGTCTCCCATAGCAATGTACAAAACTGTGTTAGATCCTGTTAAAAATGAATATATTTACGAAAATCAGTAATTTTTACACATACACTTATACTTGTAGATTCAATTGCAGTTTTTACGTTTTTTTTAATTGAATTTAGTCATTATGTTTAATAGAATGGGTTAAGTGTCAGAGAAATGGATATTTTAATACTCACACAAATATCTCCAGTATCATTTTAAGTTATATGAAATGATAACTGATTTACGGTTTAATAAAGAAGTAGTTCAGCATATGATAAAATAAAGAAATATGGCTATAATATTTTAATGAAGGTTTATTTACTAATCTTCTAGAATTTAAAAAAAGCCATTTTCCATTGATAAACAAATGTTTTAAAATTATTAGATTAAAAAAATGAATTTTTTTTAATATTTTATAAAACTTCGATTATATATATATATATATTTAAATATTTATAAATTAAAGTATTAAATTCGATTACAAATTGATGAAAGCATTTTGGTACAAATAATTAATATACAATATTAATCTTATTCATTGTTTTAAGACAAATTGAAAAAATATAAAAAGTAAAAAATAAAAATAAAAGAAAGATTTTACTACAAAATCGAGAACAAGAATTCCTTCTGTTTACAAACTTGGAAAAAATGAGTTCTATAACATATTTTAAAACAAGAGAGTTATTTTTATAAAATAATTAAACTTTATTCAAAATGCCGATGTAGTCGAAAAACCGTCAATTGAGAAATTTTGCGTATCATTTCTGATTTTGACTATTATGAAGTTCCTTAGAAAAATTTGCGGAGGAATGCATGACTTATGAATAAAATGGAGTTTTCATTTGCATCCTGGCAAATCCTAATAGTGTAGAATGTGAAACTTTTCGCTACAGAAATTACATTACTATGAAGTAAACAGTTACTTTCAGTTTATCATACACGTCCTATAACAAATTAGTGAAATTTTACATAATAGGTCTAGTATCAGAAGATTTAAAAAATAATGATTATTCTTTCTACAGCGAATAAATAAAAACACGAACATCGGTTTGGTGAGGGTTTGCTTTATATAAGCACATTTTAATTAAAACATCGTGTTTCGGATCAGCAAATAAATAATTTATTAAACTTACGCACGCAAGCTACCAAGACACAAAATGATAAAAAAAAAAAGAGAGCAAAAATTAGTTGAACATTTTTTCATTGCTGATACAAAAAAATGGGAAAAAAGGAAAAAATACGGGTTACCGTAGGTTTTTTAATTATTATTACGAAGTATTCTGCATATTAATTGATCCTTACATAGATAATATTGTAAATTACAGCCATTAAAATAGAATTGTTTGGTTTCAGGAAGTCGTAGATTGAAGTAACCCGCAGTATGGTAAGGATATAAATTCACATTGTGATAAGTCCCTTTATTTGAAAAGTTACACTGTTCGGCAAATCCACGATGAAATGATGTCTGTTTATAAAAATGATAGCCCGTCATATGGCGCTGTTGTGAGATGGAAAAGGAATTCCCAAACTAAGCCATAAATCCCTCACAGACGATCCAAGTTGTGGAAGACCATCACATACAGATGATATAGTCACAGTGAAGAAAGTGGATGATTTTATCCCATTAGTCTGAAGGACAACTATCCACAAAGGATAGTCAATGAACTGATCTTAGTTACGGTAAATAAATGGAAAATTATTCACGAACACGCACATGTCAAAGGAGTCAGCACGTTGCATTCTACCATTACTGATTCCTTTTCAGAAGCCATCACGGCGCGATTTGTCAAGGGAGATGTTGAATCTTTTGTAGTAAGACGAAAATGATTCTTTTGGTTGTCTGGTAACTATGAAGGAATCTTATTTCTATTAATATGATCCAGAGATAAAAGAAATGAGCAAGGAGTAGAAGCAGAGCGACTCATCTCCTTCTAAAAAGGCTAAGACGCAGAAGTTTACAGGGATGGTCAAGCTGTCTGTTTTTGTGGGACTAAAGTGGAGTCATCTGAACAGACTACCTGGAGAAGGATCAGACCATCACTGGTGTCTACTACTGCACACTTCTAAACAAATTGCGTGATGTTCTGATCAAATAGCAACGTGGTACGGTCACAAAAGATGTCTGTTTTGTATGTTGACGCTGCTCCTACTCATTCACCTCGACGTGCTGTTGAGGAATGAAAGCGGAGTGACTTAAAAATTCTGTCACATCCACTCTATCCTCCCGTCCTCAACCAAGCGAATTTTTCTTATTTCCAGAACTCAAGAAATCATTGTGGAGTAGGAGATTTGATAACACAATGATGTCAATCAAGAAGTGGAACAAAGGTATTCGACGAAACCTGTTGAGTTTTACAACGACGGCATTCGAAAGGTCAGTAACCGTTAGGAGAAATGTAGAGCTCTGTATGATGATAGTGTAAATATGTTTTTAAGAAAAATGAATAAAAATAAGAAAACATCTCGATTGCTTTTAGTAATAATTAAAATTTTACGATACACCCTTTTACATGCTTCTCATTTAGTGTTAGGTTGAGTGTGGCAGCTGTTAGTGCGGAAATATTCTAATCCACCCTTCGGTTTGAGAAAGGGGACTTCCAAAGAGCAAACGAGTGAAATAATATTAGAAGTTAAATAAACAGAAATAACCCTTAAAGCTTGAGATTGATTATTATGATACATAATAATAGATCGAGGGAGTGTTGTTAAATCATTACAGTATGTGTAAAATACACTCATCGTCAAAAAACAGTTACATCTAGAAGGAAGCGAGATACATAAATGAAAATTAAGAAATCGTTTAATCTCAGTTGATATGCAAGCGATTAAAGTGTCTACCGTATCAGAGGTGATGATGTCAGCAAATACGTGATTTACCGCGCCTCCAAGGACTCTTTAAAAGGTTCGATCAAAGCATGCAATTTTGTTTTTAGCTAGTGTGTTTGGGTTTAATTTATGGCTTCTAAATTTAAAATGCCTTTAAGAAGAAAACTGCAGTCATTTGAGCAGTAGGTCACCTTTAAGAAGGGTCACATGCATGAAGACGGATGGTCTTTCTGTCGGAATGCGCGTCATATGGATCGCCGTAGGTGTTATTGTTTTACATTTTTGGTGGTTTTGGGAACAAAGAAACTATCGCTTTGACAAATAAGCTTATAAGAAAGAAGAATTATTAGGTGAGCATGAAGCACACTGCATTTCCGACCATTATGTGAACAGTGGTGTCCTCTCTACATCATCCTGTAAATGCCACTACCATTAACAGACGGCTACTACATACTTCTGGCTTGCACAGAGACCATTACGAAAATTACCTGACACCACAACAACGTCTCCAGATGTTACTACGGTGCCACGAAAGAACAGATTAGAGCCATGCAGAATGACAGTGGATCATCTTCAGTGATGAGTCTCGCTTTTTTCTTGATTAAGATAATAACCACCAATGAGTGTGAAGGAGACGGGATCAGCACCATGATGGACTTGTTATCACTCGCCACACACCCAGAAAATAGGGTGTAATGGTATAGGGTGTGATTTCACACGATGCCCTATCACCATTGGTCTTCATCAGAATCGCTTTGGATGGTCCAAAAGTACACTAGTGAGATTCTTCGATCGGTGACCATTCTTTTTTGAACGCCCATCCCAGTCCTCTATTTCAACAAGACAATGCTAGATTTCGTTTCACTTCCATCTCAAGAGCTTGCCTGGCAGCCATAGACACTCTGCCGTAGCCAGTAGAGTCGCTGGGCCTGTCAGTCATAAAAAAAATTATGGGATGCTATAAGCTGTTCTATTAAGACTCCATAGCTACCACAACATTTGCAAGATCTACATGCCAAAGTTCAATCGGGATGAATTGAGTCAAGACATCGTTAAGTGAAGACATCGTTATAATCCTTTACTACTCAATATTTATAATCTTTTATAGTAAGGAATTTTTTCAAACAGTCCCTTAAGTGTAGCGTAGAGTTCCCAGGACATGATGAACAATATGTTGATGTTTGTTTATGATCTTCAACTATGTTTATTGGAATATTCTAGACAATCACTTTTAGTTCCAGAAAGTAAAAGGTGTAATCTTCCACACAGTCGCTTTTCCTTTTCAAAGTACTATGTTGACCAAGTGGTTTCCACTTTATTCGGAAATATCCTTTCAACTGGACAACCAATAGCTTTACAAATTTGATATAATTAAGGGATATTTTTCTTTAGATATTTCTTTATATATATATAAAGAACATAAGTATTAACAGCACAAATTTCAAATCAACTCTCCAGAAGACAATTTTTCAACAATTTGCATCAAACATTGGCATTTATTGCGGGAGCCGTAAACTTATGTACCAACTTATTTGACATTGGTCTATTGTTGAGATACCTATAATGCGAAATCAAATGTTTTAATGCATCGGAAAACACAGAACGGCTTATAAGTTTAAAAAATTCAGATATAATATTAATAAACATGTCATTCACTAAACCACTTAATTAAATGAACTATCCACTAATCCAGTTTACACACATTACTCATTATAAAGAAGTTAATTAAACGAAAGGGGAAAAAACAACAATGAAAACATTTATCTAACATTTCTATAAAAACATTCAAATATTTCTTTAAAAGCCTTAAGGGGGCCACACAAGAGTTTCGGGAATCAAATCTTTTCATGCGAAAAAACACCATCAAGTTATTCTAAGTAATTTTATTAAAAAAGAGTGTTCCTTCTTCACATTACTCTTTAAAAAAGAACTTAGGTATGTTTTGAAAATCCCCTCGAGCATTTCTTCTTGTCATCTTGCCATTTTGCGCTTCGTATGACTGTACTACAAATTTAAAAGGTGTTTGGAAATTAAAGCTCATCCAAGCATCAAAATGAATTTCTACCCCAAAGTTATCAAAATTAACTCCGGGTCTTTAAAGGATGTACGTGAAAACACACCAGTCATAAATTTATAAAAATTTACCATTTCTCACAATTCAGTGAAACAAAAGAGAAAAGAGTTACTAATTGAAAAGCTGTTGAATTATTAGTAATTTTGCTCTTGTTTCAATAATTTGATAGAGAATCAGATGATATATCAAATTTTCTTGTGCCAAATATTCTAAAACTCATATAAATGATCTAAAAAGAACAGAATTTTTTCAAATATATTTTCTTGAATGTAATGTTGTATTTTTTATTAGTACGATAAAGAATTCGATAATTCTTTGATAACAAAACAATTAAAAACAAAACTATCAGCTTAAGAGCTAACACAGCGGCAAACTTCAACTTGAAGTAAACAGAAAATTAAACAACTCAGACTTTATAAGATTATGCAAATTTCAATTAAATAACTCGAGAAACTAGAAGTAATCCTAAATACTAAAATCATAATTTCAAAAAATTAAATCCATTTAACAACTACAGGGGGGGGGGGAAGGTTCGTGATAGTCCTCTTTAAGAAATGCGCAGTTTAAAACGTCTGCCTTCTTCACTTCTTTTAAAAACACTGTAATAACCAAGATTGATTATGCAGTTTCCAGAATATGTCTTCTGGGTATTTTTATAAACAATTTCAGAAAATGCATGTGGGCGACATATTTAATATAACACGGTAAAATACAAAAAGTTAAATTAAATGAATTAACTTAAAAATACGCGTACACCTAACACAGAATACACTGCTTGATGTTCTAGACTGATTTTAGTAAAATGCACATATATCAATTTTCATAACACTCTGACCTATACTTTTTTTAGTAGCGTTAATGAAGCAGAACTGGCATTAGGCTGTAGAGCTGTTGCTTTGGCTGTGTTTTGGGGGTGAGGATGCAATGTTTGTTTGCGAGTCAACAGACATATGCTTATGCTGCGCCTTAGACAAATGGGCTGAAAAGGAGTTCCCTATCGGATCATTTATTATGTGCTTTTTACTCTTTGTTAATATCGATTTGTGGGAGAGGGCCGCCGCACAGCCCTTCTAAGAGATGATTTTTTTTTTTACTACTGATGTACTTTCTGAACGATATTTAGAGAAGGTTACTTTTCCAACTATTACTGCAATTGTTATACATTATCTGTTGTATTGAGTGTCATTTAGAACATTTCCGTTGATGTCATCGGTAGTCTCTAGTTGAGATGACGAGTCTGTTGGAAGCATACGCCATAGTCATTTATATCACTTGTCGCGGAGTGTCTCTGACACACTTGGGCAATTTTGTAATGGATATATATCCAACAAGTAGTGATAGGCTGGGATATACTGCCATCTAGTGTTCGAATTCTCGATCATCAACGTCGGCACCCAGCTGATGTCAATAGGGTAATGGAGGTCGGTTGACCTTGATCGACTACTAGCCTGCGAAGTCCGAAATACCTTGTGTGCTTTAGACAATCGAACCAGATAGGAAAACTCATCCAAGCCAATTATTTAGCAATTTTTACTTCTCTCGCAGTTAGTTTCAATATGCAGGACACCAATATTGCGTTCTTAAAATTTGAAAAAACATGCAATAAATTAGTTATTTTTTACTTTAATACGTAAAATAGAGGACCCGTTTGACATTGAAGTAAAAGGAACAAAATATGGAGCAAAAACAGGAAGAGACGGATTGACTCAAACAGAAATGAAATGTATATTATGTAAATATACGGCTTTTTATATGATAGAGATATCAAAATATGGTATTAATATTGAACATTGTTTCCGTCTGAAAAAAAATGTACTGAGTTTGGTTCTTACTCTTTGACATTCGGTGAAGACAACCATAAACAAAATCAATGCATATTTAGAATAACAAATGAAGCGCATTAGAAAATCTTGTTGATACAAACCGCATGGTCAATAATTATTGACCTTGACGAAAAAAGTGAAACCGAAGTTCTACAAAAAGAGATAATTAATGTTATAAAATTAAAATTTGCAATCATTTTTAAAATTTAAAAATTTTGATACTCCAGCATACTATCAAAGCAACACAGAAAGATTCGGTTATTTTGTTAAAAACATGTAAAGCAGAATCTGTAAGGAGACAAAAAAATTTAAAAACAAGAGAAAATTTCTAAAATTAATAAAAAGTTAAAGAATTAATTTGAATAAAAAACTTATAAAAAACTCATTACTATAATTTGATTAGACTTAAACGGATATGAGCAGAAAGTTTTTTTTTTTTTTTTTTTAACTAATTCGATTGGTTTGGGTTTGATCTTATTAACGTCGCACTAGAAGGAACAAGAGGGCTGTTGGCAGCGGATCACATTATTTTGAGCCTCGGTCAAACGACGAGAGTGACACTTGAACTGCAACATTCGGTGATTTGTTATGTAACATGGTTGAATCACAAAAAATTCCATCAGATTAAGCAATAAAATTAAGACTCTTTTTGAAATAAAAACCCTGCTATCATCTACATTAATTTAAAAATCTTTAATTGGATTCGGTTTTCTATGACAGAAATATAATTTTAGTGGAAAAATCATCGTGTGCTTTCATATTGTTAGAGAAATAACGAAAAAGTAAAGCAGACCATGCATGTCGAAAAATAATATTTGGAACTATTTAGAGAATCACAAATCTTATTTAAACACGCACACACATCATCATCATCAAGTCCATCGCCATGAATGAGCCATAAGGACGGCAACTAAGCAATAATCGTACCCAATAGTTGGTGCGAATGGTAGGAATTTGAAGTACTTATTAATTTTTAATTTTTTTTTGCTCCACGTAATATAAAAATAGGATTCGGAATGGAGCTCTCAACGAATGTAAATTACTCTACCAATTGCAGTTAATACAGCATCCGATCAGAACACGTTCTCTTGTGTTGTACTCACATCTCACAATTTTTTTTAAACACAGATTCTAACTAAGACACTAATATAAAAGGAAGCTACCCTTCAGAATGACTGTTAAAGTTAAGTCACAGCACCACAGTTACTGCTACTAATAACTGGAAAATTCTCTCTATTTATCAAAATTCTTAATTTTTCTGAATATAAAATCAAATCCTCTTTTAGAAATTTTAATGCACTTTTTAAATTCTTAAAGTAAAATTTCTTAAATTAACTACCACTATTTTTAAAATTTCGTTAAAACAAAACGCAGTTCTGGGCAAATGAAACTGCAATACAGCTTCAACAGAATTAGAAGATATGGAAATTAAGAGCCGGGAGACTCATGTGCTCCAAATAAATTATCCAACGAATGCATCTGCATTCGATGTCTAAAAACAATGATGTATTATTATATTACTTAAAATATATAAATTTGAACTTAACAAGTCATTCCATGTATTTTATGAATTTATTCTAAACCACTCTCAACACTGATAGTGTAGCCCCTTGGAATATTAAATCGCGTTAAAAAGAACTTCCCTCACTATAGTAAAGAAAAAAAAAAAGATGGAAAGAAAATTTATTAAAAAGTTACTGCTCTAGATGCTAATACTTCTATCAATTGTTTGTTTATTTATATAACTATTTCTGGAAACGCAGAAAACTTAACGAAAATAATAAAGAAATGCATTATTACCAATTTTTAAATGATAAGAAAACTGGATTTTCAAGCTTGAAATTTTCCCACCTCATCATAAATCATCAATAATTTTGGGATATAATGAAATCAATATCAGGGAATACATTAAATTCAATATATGTTAAAAATATCAAACAATTTCAGGAAATTTATACGGAAGCTGAAGATTAATTATTCGTAAAAGTAAAAAACTTGCAAGTAGAAAGTTAATTTTGTATTACAGAACTACCGATAGACAAATAAAAAATTGCTTTAGCACATATAAATAAAATTTTTCAGATTATTTTACATTAGCTAAGATTAGATTTTCAAGCCATTGCTGTCAACAGAAATTTCGAAATAAATTAAATTAGAAATAAGTAAAATTTTAAAAAATGCACACATCAGGAAGCTACACATAAAAAGGAAACCATCGAAACATAAATCTATTAATCTTATTTTTTTTTCTTTTAGAATGATAGGATGCTTAAATAACCGTATGAAAAATTCCAGTGAATTAGAGATATTTCTGTTGTTTTGACATTTTAACAAAATTAGTTGTGAGAATCCCATGAAAAATGAAACACCAAAAATTAAAATTATGAAAACAGAGTTTCGTCCTTTATTGTAAAGAAAAGAGTAATTTATTTAAAATGAATGCTCTTAAATTTTAAAAAAATATTCACCATCTTACATAAAGCAATGAGAAAGATATAGATTAATAGCGAAATAAAAAGAAAATATTTTAATGAAAAAAATTAATATAAAAGTATAGAAAGTGAATAAAAATATTTCCATAAATGAGTCTTCCCCGTTTTTTTCCCAGACGAATTTAAAAATTTATTTTATAAGTGCAATCTTGCAAATAAAATTCCAGTTTGAATGAAACAAGCTACTGATTGTATACATTACTATTTTTTTTTAAATCTAAATCACACAAAGAGCTATATAAAGAAGTCGGAATAAAAAGATTAATAATATGCTAAATAAAAAAAAAAAAAACTTTTGTTGAACATAGGAGAATAATTTGCAAGGGAAACATTTAAAAGAAATTAAAAGTTAGCTTTAAAATTTTTAAAAAATATATGGCAATGATACACCGATTTGTATTTGCGAACACACACATTTGAAAATATAATACCTAACCCGAGAAAATCGTAATCATTTTTCGGATTACAATTATATTGCTTGTTAATTTATTTTATTTACGAAACTTACCGAAAAACTTTTTTGTAAAATCCATATGAACATAATATTTAAGAATTTCTTTTTTCCTAACATGTTTAATTTCAAAATACATTTTTTAGGAAATACCTCATTCTTACTTAATTTTTAAACATCAAAATCATGCTGCTGACCATCATAATTGAAACATCATGAGAGAAATATCCAAACTGTTTGAAATTCCCACCGTTTTGAGAAACTCAAACTGTTAGCATTTTAGCACAGATGCACATCATGGGCGCCTGTAACCCCATCAATAAGCGCCGTGTGAAGGAAATGCCATTTTTAAGTACAGGAATAGCTGCATCGTGAGAACGCTTTGCGTGAGCAGCTTCAGAATGCCTCGAAGATGATTTCGAGGATGTTTCTGAGTTTGAGATCGAGGAAGAATTGTTGACAAGAGATAATGGGGATTATTCATTCGAGAAATTGGTGATCGTGTCGGATGTAACCAAGAAAAAGTGATGCGCATCTGTTATTGATGGGATTGCTCCAACCTCATCGCTCCACAACGCGTGATGACAGGCATATTGCGCGCATGGTAGCGATGAATTGCTCTGCCACAGCAAGGGAACCAAATCACAACAAACACTATCTGTATATACAAGGGAACCATATCACAGCAATCAATGTCCGCACACACAATTCGACTTCGTTTGCAGCTCGGTAGATAGGCTTTAGGATGCATATTGTTGAGATTACCTTTGTCTGAACCTCGCAACCGTTCGCTTCATCAATGGTGCTTTGAACGCAGACATGGACAACTTAATGACACGCATCGCTTTTACAGATGAATTAACCTTCTGCCAAATACATCACGGTGGTCGGATTAGAATCTGGAGACATCGGGAGAAGAGACTGCGTAATGGTTGCCTTATGCTTCATCATACTGGTCACACACCCGGTATTATAGTTTAGGGGGATCCACTCACGCACCCCTCCAGTTCACATTGTCAATACAATGACCAACCAGCGTTATATATTTGAAGTTTGGAGCCTGTTGTCCTCCCTTGATTCATAACTTGCCTGTGGCCACATTCCAACAGGTCAATGCGCAATTACAGGAGACATGATTTGTTCAAAACTTCTTCGCCCATCAGACTGCATTGTTGTCGTGGTCTGCCTGCTTTTTCGAAACCTCGGCCGTGGAACACGTTCGTTGAATAATTGGCGAACGACTAGCCTGGTTTACACAATCCGCTGCTGTACTAAATCAACTTTGAAAATGTTTGGAGGTAGCATAAGCTGTCAACTCCATCAAAGCCTCTTTCATTCAATTCTTTGATGTGTAGCAACCGTTTCATTCGGTACGTGGAAACTATAGATGATGGTAATGTGCACGTCGAAGCGATTTTTTTGGGGAGGAATTCGCATTAGATTTTCAAAAATTTAATGTTGAAGGAATCAAAAGATCAAATTTTGTCTTCATTGCGCATCTTACATCCCACGACATCATGACGTTTGGTTGTTTCTATCTTTATATTCTCGTTGCTTCTTGAAGATCATTATATTTATTTATTCACTTGATCTTTGCAGTATAATTACGATTTTGTTTCGAATCAATCCTTTAATAATGATATCAGACTAGCAACAGAATTACGTACTCCAAAACAATATTTTAACAAAGCGGTCTAAATTTTTACAGCAGCACGCGTTATATTGATGATCCTTCTATTCAAAACATCTTTACTTTATTCTTAAAATCTCAAAACATTCTTTCAAATTTTTAGACTTTCTACACTTTTTCATTACTCCGTAATACGCCCTATGTAGCTTGGTGGCTTAAGAATCTGCGTACTAACTTATAAACCAGGCTACAATTAACGGGCTCATATTTTGCCCGCTAAGCGTCGATTTTTTCTTTTATTTCCAATTAATTAAAAACTTCTCATCTTTAATTTATTTTCTAGAAACTATAGTTTTTTTGTTCCTAAATAATTTTCTTTTATATTTTTAAAATCGTTTCTATCAATTCACACAACACGAAATTAATATAGTATACAGAATGAACATTTGGCTTTTTTTTTTTAAAAAAAAGGGAATGGGGGGGATATCAGTGTATTTTATACATAATTTTAATTTCACAACAATGATTGAGCTAAGTTTTTTTTTTTTTTTCGTTCTTTCCCCTCAGCTTTCATTAAGATTACCGTTTCGCTAGGCCAAGTTTTGGCGCCTGTTATGTAAAATGATGTCACGGTCTATGCTTCTGACAATTTATTATTCACCATGTAATTTTTCGAAAATCTTCATACCTATTCATTTATTTATTCTCCACTAAAAATTAAACTAAAATACCTTTGTAAAATTTTTGTAGAGTTATATTTTAAATATTTTTCCTACAAGAAGCACGGGTACTCCAGCTAGTAAAGAATAAAAACAAAATCCTGCAAAAAAAAAAAAAAAAAAAATGGTTGGGGGGGGCACAGTTTCCCATCCAAGTCAATTAAAGATAATGAGTATGATTTAAAATGAAACAAGCAATTAAAAGCAAAAATTTTTTTCGGTCAAGACGTGTTTCTCAATTAGTGGATAATTATGATTTATGAGTGCTCTAATTATAAAATTTTAAATTCTCTTCCTTGAAACTACACTTAATTTTTTTTTTCAAATTAGGAAAAAAAAATAAACATCAGTTTTCCACTCTTTTACAATAGTTTGTACTTCATTTGATATTTTTAATTTTTTTTTTTTAAATTTGATTTTATTGGATGTCACATAAAAAAGACATTTGTCTAACTGTTATGCAGAAAATGCAACACATTAAAAAGAAATATTTCAGAGACAAAATTTGGATGTGTGTTTGTGACCTGTGAAATTGCATGCTTTTATTTTGCGTTATATATACCTTTGCAATAAAATGACATCTCATTTTATAATAACATAGAACAAGGAAAAATACACTAAACTTTAGTTTGTGAACAAAATGATAATTTTGAAATATACAGATTAAAATTGATTGCTAAAGAGATTTAATTATTCAAACAAAAATGCTTTACGTTTAACCGATACTATGCTATTAAGCAACATTCGAAACAAAATTCATGTTTTAGATAATAAAACATCTTACTGTCAAGATTCAAGTAATTCAAAACCTGATATTTTACAGGTTTTGCTGTGTTTTTCATCAAAAATGGTTCAGTTAAAGCCGGGGATTCAAAATATTATTTTTCAATAAATATCTGCAAATTGAAAATTAGTTGTTAAACATTTTAGGAAATTTCAAAAAGACAGAAATGCCAAGAATTTCAGAATTAAAATTTTTATGAAAAGCATAGTACAATTTACGTACTTTTTTTGTGCACACATATAAACAATTTTTCATTCTCGAGAGGGAAAAAAATGTTTTAAGAGACAGTTTTAACCCTCTTATCAATAAGCGGAGAGAATATTTTTAGCTCAGTTACTGACACAAACAAAAACAATGTCATCTAGCTTCGTTCTAATTGCTAACGCATTGCCTGGAATCAATGTTCATTTATATGATGTGTGTGTGTGTGTGTGGGGTAAAATTATCATGTTATATCTTTTAGGTGAAAACATAGACACGGGATGGTTACTGTGAGACTAATTATTCCCAATATGTTCCGAATTTAATTAAATAGAACTCAAATAAATGGAACTTCTTTTGAATAATATTAAAATATACTTATAGAATATATACAAATTAAGGACGTGTGCCATTTCAACGGTAACGGTAACGGCCAAAATTACGAGTTACCTATTTATAATATAAATTTTACCCTCTCATCATAATTAAAATAAAATTAATATCAGTAATAAGATTTCATAATTACGAATTAGCTACCTAAAATTAGGATCACGGCAACAAAAGCCTGGGCATTCGGCAGAGTAAGGAACTGCCGAAACAAACTTGGAGAATAAGTTATGAAAGCTCGCATTGCCATTGGACACTGTGGCCGTAAGCTAAGGAGCGTATATAACTAGCAATGGGCGGAGAAGCAAGAAGGGGGCGGACTTCAGTTCGAAGAGGAAATCGACTTCGAGAACACTGACATCCTCGGGGAATAGAAAGATTTTTAAAAGATAATTAAACAGTTAAAATTGAATGAAATGATTAAGAAATGTCGTTCTGATACCAATTTAAGGAATATATTGCATTGTAAAGAGAAAACTTTAAAACGCGAGGAGAATGAGGTTGAAAAGACAGAATTAACATAGGATACTGCAGTACCACTAGCGACGCTTGGTGGTCATAATTGTTTCTATTCGTTAAAAATGGTATAACTGTTTTAAAACTTCAAAGTCAAAACTTAAGTCAAAATGATTTTAACTCTTAGGAAAGTTATCAAAAGTAATACGCGAGGCCTAATTTTGCCGTGGGTGGTTCGCACTCAATGATGTAAAGTCCTGGAAAATTAAAAACGCGCAGAATATCACTATTAAATTACTTCAATGATTTCTCAGCCTTTTTAAGACTGGGAAATGCTGATATAAGTGGCCAAGTGCGGCCCTTGGTCTTTTTTGCGAAGATGCAATGGTTGTATCATACCAACCATACGCAGGTAAATTTTGAAGTAAAGAATTCATTAGGAATTTGAGGGATCCTGTTGAAAAAGGTAAGTGACTGTTTTTAAATGAACTCGAGAATGGGTTTTATTGCCTTTTCAATTAGAGCCTATCATTTTTCTGTTACATAACCACTCCGATCGAAAAGCAATTTTTATCTGATCTAAATCAATCTATACGAGTCACGTGGCTACAGAGTGCGCCATCAAGTAGAAAACATCTAAATTATTTTACACAATTATCACACACATTGACATAAAATATTGATACTGAACAACATATAAATATAGATATTTTTTGTATGAAATGTTTCCAGTGTATCATATCAAAGTACAGTCTTTTAAATTTTATGCTCAGTTTTCCATGATTATACAAATAAATAATATTAATTGAAGGAGAGGGTGTGGATAAAAACTGAGTATTACGCTGTTGCGAGTTTAAGTTTTTCCATTGTGAAATTATTCAAGCTATGATTTAATTCTATAGAAATTCATCATATAATTCAGGGACGGGCAATACAATAAAATTCTACAATAAAATTCTGTTAAAAAGGAAACTTTCAAAGAATAAATGATTCCGTTTCTAAGAAGTCAGCTAAAATCAGTAATCGATAATAATGGTACACTAAATAAATAAAAATTAAACGTTGATAACAAAAAAGCAGGAAATTCACTTTTTCTTTTAACAAAAAAATAACATTTATAAAGCTGAGTAGACAATTAAAAATATTTAGAAATTAGTTTATGGAAATGTTTGGAACAAATTTGAGAAATTTCTTTTAGGAGAAACAGTAGAAATTAAATCAGAGATCATTCACTGTGACCACTTGATTATAAACAAGGTCGTCATTTGTTCTCCAACCAATCCATCATATTGTACCAATGGATATAATTCTGGTGGTGGTCACAGTGAACATTTATAATGATAAAAAACTTTAATTTATTACTTTTAAATTTAGAATGTCGAAAATGGCTGTAACTACTTTAGTTTTGCAATTGTAGCCCTTCAAAGTTGGGATATTCCTTTGTAAATTTAGAAAGAAAATACGTTGAAGTACGAAAAGAGCAAAAAAATTGAGTAAACAATTTAATGAATTGCCATCAGAAATCAAAACAATCAGAAAAAAAAAATGAAAAAGCATTCATTAAGAAACACTTATACAAATAAAATAAACGCAAGACTCATTTGTAGAATTATAGAATATTGTGATGCAGATACTGGAGCAGGTTGAATTGAACACACAAGGGATATCTGGATAATGAGCGATTTATTAAGAGAATAAGAGAAGCTGCACTTGGCTGAGAACTCTCAGACTGAAAATACACGGGTTTATATTTATTACAATAGAATAACTCCAGAAGATTACTCTTGAAACGTGAAAAATATTATGGAAGATTTTAGGAATTGCTATGGGTAAAATAGAAAACAATTAAACAAAACTTTACCGAATTTTAATGCTGTTAGCACTGGGCTTTGAACCCGAGAACTCTCGTTCAGTTCTGTAGTCAAGCATTTAACCTCTGCGCCACCGGTGCTTGCTACCTTCGTGGTAATACTACTTGAACTAAATTAAGATAATTAATATAAAATGTTAAAACGACATTAAATGCTTATACTGATGCAATAAAAAAAATCTAAGTATTGTATAATCTAAGTATCGCAAGTATTGAACGAAACTCAAGGAAAAGAAATAAAGTTAAGTAAAGAAAAATTTCAGATTTTTTACATCATGCATACTGTTTTCTTTCATTGTACGCAGTTAAATGCGCATTATATTTCATAACATATCGACAGAAAACAACTGCATTGCATAGACAAAGTCAATACGAGAATAAATTTAGCAAAAATTATTTTAATTACTACCTTCCAATCATTCGCCTCTCTGATGAAAATGAATTGAAAGCAGAGAAAAATATGCAGTGTAGTACTCGAAAATTCAGAGCGACTATTGATGAGGAAATTGACTAGTACCGCAACAATGTCAATTAATGCGGAACCGCCGTTCAATATGATGCGGGCAGGAGAGTTTCTATCGTCGTAATATCCGTCTTCGTTCCAGGAAGCACTGATAATCGATTCGATTACAAGAGAATATGACACAAAGAGGCAGGAAACGCGTTTTCAATTGTTTAGTTAAAGGACATATTGCCCGAAGATGGTGAAGGGGTTAGTAAAAACGAATTGTAAGTTTAAATCCAGTCGTTTTAGAAAGTCCCGCAAAGTAATGGATTTCATTATATAAAACACCATCTTGCACGCCCCCATGTGTAGCATCACAGAATTTTATTCTGAGGGAGTCAAGACTTTAACTCAATGAACTCTACTTGGAAAAGTATGAGATCGTTAATTGTGCAAGCCATCAAGCAGGGATGTGCCAACAAATTTTGCGTTAAACTGAACAAATCCAATGCAAAGATTTACGACATGATCCTAGATGTTTACAAACACGGTCATGTCCAGAACGCGTGTTTTTGACTGTTTTTGTTTAGATGTTCAGCATAAGAAAATCAAGAGTGAGATTGATGCTCACTGTCTTCTTTGATATGAAAGAAGAGGACCACATGGAGTTCATGTCTGTGGGACAAAGCAGGAGTGCTTCGAATGTTTGTGGATTAGGGTTGACGAGTCTGAAAGAAAATCGACAACACACCGGGGTGTTGCATCATGACAATATGCCCAGTGAAACATTACTAATTGTGATAGAGGTACTGACTACACACGACACCGAAACGCTGTCCTATACACTCTACAGTCAAGATTTGACTGACAAAGATTTTTTTTTTATTATGTTGGATAAAAAAATACACTTAAGGATATGGTTTGCGTTTCAACGACATCGACGGGTTGCATGAACAGCCTTGCATTTGCTGACTTTCAGACTACGCGTGAAGGGAAAAAAAAAAAAAAAAAAAAAACATTGCAGCCGTGCATTGATGCAATAGGATCATAGTTTGAAAATTATTAACACTTCGTAAATATATTAAATAAATTTATTTTTATGCTTTTAGTTTCGATATTTATTATAAGACAAGCACTGTATGACAGACTTTTCGAATAGGTATCTTGAAAAAATATTTATTCCAACTTTTAAGAAGCTTGAAGATACAAAAAGAAATCGTTTTAGTCTCGGAAATAAACTCTAACTTTGAATGGAAACATTTAAAAGTCTGAAAGAAAGTTGGGAAAGACATTTGCAGATTAAAAAAGACGAGATAAAGAAAAGTATAGCGATTTTACGATTCTCCATTCTTTTCGATAGTCATTGATTTATTATAAAGTTTGCACAGCAAAATAAATATAACTTTTTTTTTAAAAAAAACAACAACATTATTTTATCTAACTTTTTTGCGTTGTCAACAAAATTTAAAATAGGAGATTAAAAGAAACTTTATTGAGAGTAGTAAAAAAATATCCAATTGAATATATATAGGAATATTTAGTTTCATCACCGAGTAGATTATTAATGAAGTAAGTAGTGTACGCGAAGCCGGCTCAAAAAGTTTATATTTTGTCGACAGATGGCGCTGCTGAGGCAAGTTACCGTTTCCATTGTGTGCTGCTATATGTTAAACGGTGCCAAAACAACAATTTGGCAGCCATTTGCTAACAAATCAAAATAGGCGAAGATGGTCTGATCGACCGGAAAAGTTATGTCAACGATTGTTTAGGATGCGAAGGCCGTCACACTCATGGACTTCTGAAAAAAGAAATGGGAAAACGATCATTGGACAATTCTATATAATGAGTTACACCATTCTCATTACCCAATCTTAACATGGGTTCTCTTTGAAGAGCTTTTGGATGCTCAGCATATGAGATTATATGCGTAATTTACAAACAAGCTAATTGGAAATTAAATAGAAGGAAACTGGATGATAATATATAACATATAAAAAGATTAAAAATTAAATTCTTTGAGACTAAAAAGTTGAAAAAGTAAGGAAGATAAATACATTATTTCAAAAGAACACAGAACGAAATCAAGATTTATCAATACTTTTTCTGTATGCCTTCTTGAAAGTTTTTACAACTATTTTAACTGAAAGATTGCAAATTTAATAAGATAAGTTATTATTTATGTGTTTATGGTATGTGATAATAACAGTTTTCATCAGTAAAATAAACAGTTTCATTTTACTGATGAAAGTGATACAGTGATGAATTTAATATAAACCAGTTTTTCCTTTCTATATTTCATTCATTCATACTACACAATTTTGCGAAAATATTTCAATAATGAAGAAGCGAAATCACTAGCATAAGTTACACAAAGAAAAAGCAAATTTGAAAATACATGCAAATTAATTTAATTTTAAGTAATAAAATATTAATATACGAATTATTTATAAAAAAAACTGAATACCAATTTATCCATAAAAAAATTTATATAAAAATTAATTGGAAAAATGTTTAATTCTATAAAAGTTTTTTTTTTACTTCTGTCTAAATCCAAAGTTTTTATGCAATAACAAAAAAAAAAGTTTTTAAGATACTTACTAACAATTTTTAATATTTACTTATTGCAACAATCTTATTGAAGAAATAAAAAAAATCTTTTTTAAAATAGATGAATTAAAAGAAAAAAAAATAATAATTAAGAGTGTCAATTTACTTTACGAGATATAATTGGAAAAATAAATATTTTGAATCAACAGTGTCAAGTAAAAGGGCTTATAATTAAATAGCATTTCAAAATAACTCATTAAAAAAACTTAATATTCCACCTGTAGGTCAACAAATGGGTCTGTCGCTTTCGTAAACGCCAGGAACAACTACAAAATCCAAACATTTACTTTAAATCATGAAGAGATAGATATCATCATTCCAAATGACGTCTGTTGGTACAAGAGCAACAGTTATAAAGGCTGGCTTCATGCCTAATCATCAAGAGGTGCAAGGCCAAATTTATCAACTTTTTTTGAAATGATTCTCTCCTTTCTTTAGTAGAATATAAGTTCAAAAGGCTTATAGTTTATTGTTATTTCGAGACTTTTATGCAACGCCTAATAAGTTTCTCTATCCAAAATCATTAGATACGATGTTTCTTTATTTTAACAGAATAATACATAACATAATACATAAGAAAATTAACAAAACAATAAAATTTTATAAGGTAACAGTACACTTTAGAAGAAAATTTTTTGATAAACCAAAATTTCACAACAAAAGCATATTTTATGACATTATGGGGCATGAAAATTATAAAAACATTCAAGAAAAGTTTTGTTAGTGTATATTTTTGCTGTCTAAAGGGCATTTTATGCAAATATGAGCGAAAATTAATGGAAAATGAAATACAAATATAAGCAAAATTAAAACCTTATTTTATACAAATAAAAGCAAAAAATCCATCAAAAATTAAGGAAATTAAAAAATTATTCGCAAAACATGGTTATTCAAAAGAAAATAAATTTACTGATATTTTGTAAATTGAATAATCCAGAATATAACCTTATCTAGAGAATAGATTATTATTTTGATAATACAGCCCTTACGTAGGGAGCTAAGGTATAGTTCGAATTCTGAACACTGAAATTTTCTTTAAAAGTCATTTGTAATTTTCACTTTCTTGCAGCATAAAAAAAATCTTCTACTCAATATAAAAACTCAAGAATAGTCTATTCTATATATAATTATTTGAAAAACATATATATAAAATTTCAGGATCATTGAGGCATAATATTTTGAGATATTGTGTTTTAAAGAAATGAAAAAAGTATAATAATAATAATAATAATAATAATAATAATAAAAAGATTTTAGAGCCTTTCCGGCCAGAGAAATTCATGATCAAGTAATATTAACAGCTGTAACTCAGTTCCTAAATAACATTCAAACAAAATTCGAACAGATTTTTAAAGATAAAAGATTGAATTTTAACATGCGCCCCAAAATAAAAAGAACGGGTATTTGACCCAAACTCGTGTTTTGAAGGTCACCTTAAAGGCTTGAAAATACAATAGTTACGCTTTCTGAGGTAACAAGTATAGCAGTCTATTACAATTAATTCAGTGCGACAGTCAAGTTCTTCAGCTTTGAATAGATCAAAAGCACGAAAAAACTTACAAGGTGAATATTAAACAACTAAAAAACATAACATTACACGTGAATCAAAAGACTTTTTGAGTAACAAAAGCAATCGAATAAACAATCATAAAATCTATTAAGTCGAACATCGACGGATAACTATAATGGTATTATGACAAGATTGTAAGGTTATCGCTTGTGGTAAATGATGATTCATAGTGTTCTAACAATTATCGAAGTAACAATCATGATGATTGGAAGTGATTCTGCAAAGAGGGTGGTATAATTATTCGTGACCGGCGAGAAATTCTGCAGAACATTTCGGATAAGCATTTCAGTGATATATTACCATTGAACGTTACATACGCCATCTCTAGAACTAGGAGAGCCATTAACAAAAATTATTTGTTTTAATTTTTCATATTTACTAAATAACAGATATTAAGAAATTATAACAAGTTCATTTCAATTCGTTGATCATTAGAAAAGAAAAATACATGTTTAAAGAAATGATGAGATAAGAGTATTGCAAATGTAAAATGAATGGTCATTTCTTTCGATATTCACATGAAGTTCAAAATACATTTACTAAAATGATTCATTACTTGAATTTATATTTCATTTAACAGTATCGGCATTCAATTTTTAACATAATAGGTACGCTTACATTAAGAAAAGTTTAGAAAGGTAAATTAAGTAAAAGTTTAAAAAAAGGCATTGACCATCTGAAACTACTAAATAACGGAACTTAACTACAGCTAACGTCAAAATAAGATTACTAATTTTACGAACATAATTAATGTTAGTAATAATTAAAATAACATGCAACTGCAGAATAAAATGTTTTTTTTTTTTTTTAAATTTGGTATGTTATCAATCGATAAAAAAGTTGACTATTCCCTGAGAAACTCGCTAATCGGACATCAAAATGTAACTGATTATGAGGAAAAAAAAATTCACAATTACGCTGCACGAGATATTCGAGTATCTCATAAACACACCTATGATCAATTGAAAAGACAAACTATGTCATTGCATGTAAAAATCGGATGACAAGAGTACAAAAAATCAAGATTGATCATTTTCTAATTTTTTTAAATACAAATACACATACATTTGTCAGTATGATTACAGATAGTGCTGAATAGTGAGAAATGTAAAAATCATAAACATAATATTCAAAAAGTTATAGAACTGATCGCACATAAACCATATAACTCAGGGGATATACTTATATTTGGCATTAACTTTTTACATAGTCAATAGCAATTCAATACAACACTAGGAACGAGTGTATAGGCCCGTAAACGTCTTTTTAGAACACCTTCATTCCAACATTATTGAATTCTGATATTATTGCCGTTTCAGTCTCCATTCCATTCATACTGATACCCTTTCATCCCCCCCCTCCAATTTCAATTAACTAAAAAAAATAGACCGGCGGTACAGGTCTGGTGAGTTATAGAAGATGGTTGATGAACATAAACTGCTTTCTTTCCAAAATATGCCGAACAAGAATGAACTTGTATTATTGAACAAGTGGCATCAACTTCCACTGTTCAGTAAAGAGTCCACCACATTCATTTCAAAAGTAGGTCCAAAAAACATGTTGGTAGAATGCTCCAATCAGGATAGAATATGAACGATGCAATTCTTTAGCACAAGTTCAAAATGTCCATCATTTTTATACGTACTTGGATGAGCTGATTTCTCATCGTCTTCGGTCGTGTCTCTTCAAAGCTTTAAACCTCGAAAACTGCTGAACTATTCGGGAACGGCTCACAGCATCGTCACCATGTTCAGATACAATATATATAAGTGCGCTTTCGTAATCTATTTGACCTATTTAAAACAAAATTTGATGTTCTTTCGCTACTCCATTTGTTTTTGATAACAATGACGCCCACACACGCTTTACGCAAAGGAAAGCTGCCAATGAATGGAGATGAATGGAATAACTCGATACGCGTAACTGAAGGTCATTAATCATTTCTTCAGTTTCGTAGAGATAACACCATTTGTATTTTTTTAAGAGCAGGTGCCTTGGAACTTTTTGAATACTCTGCGTATACTTCATTGTGCTTGTGTTGACAAAGCATTGTTCGCGAAGTGTTAAAACAAATACAATATTAAAGTTTAAAAGGAAAAAAGTGCTTAATGTGCAATATATTATTGGACTTTATTGAATTATCTAACTAGAAATGTACATATTATCGAAACAAAAGAAAACATAATTTCCATAATTTTTCTGTTTTAAGATATTTTGTAAAAAAAAGTCTTTCTTTAGAAGGTCATAGTCACTAAGACACCTATAAAAATATTGCCCGTTGATTAAATAATTTAATCATATGTATTATAATTTTTTCTGCATTATTTTTGTATTGAATTATTATTTTATGCTCTCCTTACTATGTCAATTTGTACAATGTAATAATTGGCACACTTGCATTCACAAAATGAAATAAATCATTTTACTGCATGAAATTTATTTCAAGGCCCAGCAAGTTAACTTTGCACTAAATTTTCTTTTGTTCCGGTCGATCCTGAATAAAAAAAAAACAAATAAATAAATAAACCAAGAAAGAAACTGTAATACACTGCCGCAGGAGCGTATTTCGCAGCTTCAAATTCAATCATCGTTTATTGATGGTTCTGAAAGTTTAGTTTTGCCGCGATAACCATTTTTTCTCGAAATTACAGCTTTCGGACATCTAAAAATAAAACGATTTTCAGAAGTACTGAATTATATATATGCTATCCTTTATAATACATGAGAGTGAAGAAGTTACTTGACATGTATTGTCTTCACTATCAAACATCTCAAATTTTAAAACAAATAATAATAGAGATCATACCACGACGAAACATCAACGAAATGATACCGTAAAAATTGTTATAATGAATATTGCAGTTTAAAGAAAAATTCCATCTAGCCTGTAAATTGTCTTATCCTAACTTTCCCTGCATTGTGGTTGCTGAATAATTAAGCTGCTTAGAGTGTGAGAAGAACTCTTGACAGGCGCAGTAACACAATACATCGCTGCACCTGCTGTCTGCAATTCGTAAGAAAATTTGTTTCAGTTACGAAATATGATGGGAAATCGCACCATATTGGTTTCTGTGAGTACCGTAGAGGTATTGGATGAATAATATAGATTATTACAATAAAGTTGCGGGCATCAACCATTACTACGAGGTAAAATAAAAAATATATAATTCGGGATTTTCCTTTGACAGTTCGTGACCTTCGACAACAAATGCCATTTTTTTTTCCCTTTGCAGAATAATTTCGCTCCAGCTGTTGCAAGCAGATGACAGTGTAGGAATGAGATTCGATATCTAATACAACAAAGATATTTCTACAAAGAAGAATGGAACATTAAAATATTTTGCTGTTTTTAAGACTGTTCCAGCCGCAGCATCAGTGACTAGTACGTAAAAAGTAAAGCAAACACTTCAGAAGAACTTAACATAAGAGAATTATTTTCTTTTTCTATTTTTTAAACACTTCATTAAAAAGAACAAATAAATTTCTTAATTAAAAAAGTTCTCGGAAATATTAAAGCGATTGACATGTTTCAAAAATCAAAAAAGTTATACATCTAAATTTTAGGATGCGAAAATAACATAAAAAAATTAATAATTAATTAATTATTGAGATTAAGTATTACTATACTTAATCTCCATACACTACGAAATATCGCCATAAAAATATTTTAATCTCCATATTCATTCACATTATTTTTTTTTAATAAAACAAATTCTCTAACTCTTTAATTCGAAATTCTCTCTTCATCGAAAAATATCTACTTCTGCAACTTTAAACTGAAAATTTTTTCATTGAAAGGATATTTCACTTTATCCACAATATAACGAGAAAAAAAAAAAAAAAGGCGAAATACATAAATGTACCACTTCTTCTAACAAAACCGTTTTTTACCTAAGGAATTTGAACATAAAATATTTTTTAAAAATCTTTTTCCCTGTTAAATGTATATTCGTTACTAAACATTAATTATTTATAAGTAACTTATTCTAATTAGCATGATTATTCCTACCATTTAAGGTATATCATTACTCAAAAATTTTAAATTCTCCAACACGGAAAATTGATGTTTTTGTATTAAAGGTAATTGAGTTAAATTAAAGGTAAAAAAAATGCTAATTCAAATTAAAGGTGAAAAATGCTTAATTTTTAAAATAATCTTTCTCGAGCATAATTATTATACGCTTGGGATATTTTTTATAATGACCAAAGAAAAATCAGATGTACAAAAAGATACGATAAGGCTGTTTTATTTAAATATTAGAGTAAAATAAAATAAGTAAGAAGTAATAAAATGTGAAATTTTAATGCGATTATTCGTTAAAAAATGAAAAAGAGATGAATTGTATCCTTAATGGAATTTTTTTTCCAACAAAACTTTAGGTACATTTTTAAAAGAATTTTTATAATTTATAAGTGTCTTAAAATTGTAGGTGACTTTAGAAGGAATAACAAAGCGATTGTTGCTCGTAAAAACACTTGAAAAGCAACATATAATGCTTTTACAACTTTTGATTATTACAAAAATAAAAATAATTTTTTTAAATGCAGAATTTTTATTAATGCTTCCAAAAATGAAAAAGAAAGAACAAAAAGAAAGCATTTTTATACTTTTAAAATTATAACATAAAGTATTCCTTTCTTGTAAACTAATATATCATTACTATTTTAGGTGATCCATATTGTTAACAAATTTACAAAAGCAGAACAACTTAATTAAAATAGAATAATCTTCGTTTATCCTTCAGACAAGCTGGTTAAATAGCATTTTTGATGGATCGCCTTGATCGGATTTTCTTTTGTTCTCAAGAGAAAACAATTTTATATATTGTAATAGCAGAAGTTTAACTTTTCATAATTAAATGATGAGAAATAAATCCATTCAAACAATATTCTAAAGCATCAGAAAAGCAGGAGAAACATATGACAGGCTTTTAAAACAGAAAATTCTAAGACATAAAACATCACAAACGTATATTATTTTTATAATTATTGCATTGATTACATTAAATGAATAAAATAGCATTTCCCCCCAAAAAAACTTAATAAGAACAATTCCATTTGGATCAGACCATTTCCTTCTTAAGAAACACAATATTCAAATGAAATTAAACACACCACAAAAATAACATTAATTTGATTCTAAGTTTTTTTACCACCGCTGTTTCTGTTTCTCATCAAACAATTCTTTTCAAACCAGCGTTTCTAAATAGACAATCTCCAATTCCAAGACGTTTCCAATAATTACACGGAGTGCGAATTTCATTGTATTTAATTCACCTCTTGCTTACAGCTTTGGAAGAATCAATTTACACGACTCGAAGAAAGCTTTTCTTTAATTACCTGAAGAATGAACTGGTAACAAGTAGAAGCTACATAGTTCGATAATAAATTTAACTTAATAGCATCAAACCGACAATAGGTTTTGATTAACAGAAAAATGAAAGACTTCCATCTAATTTTGTAGAGAACAGTTGAAGACTGGCTTCGAAAATAAACAATAGCTTATTTCTGTCAGTTATTTTATTTATATACTGTGGGAATAGATGGAAGTAATATGGCAGCCTCTGTTAATTGAATAACTTAATTTTTAAAGATGTGGGTTTTGCTTTATTAACCTCCCATGCTTATTTATCTTAACTTATTTATGTTTAAGAATTTAGAAAATCACATTCAATAACAATATTATGGGAATATGAGTACTTTCATAGAAGGTTTTACCGAATCTACTAAGAATACCGAATCCTAGGGAAGAAAGGATTATTCTTTGACACAAAACAAGTTTTCGGTTATGGGTTGTGATATGAGACGTTTTAAAATTTTGACAGAATATCCAGTTGTTATTTTTTAAAAAATTAGTTTTTTCTGTTAAACAAGTATTATTTTGTAATAGTGAAAATTTTTCTTTTCATTTGAAAGTTTATTTTAAATATGTATACAAACTTGCAATTATTCAAACTATAGATAATATTAAATTAACTATAAAATAACACAATTTTTTTTAAAAAAAATTAACTTCGAATTTATAACTAAAAATGGCATTTTACAATGTAGTCCTGGAATTATTGAAAATAGTAGGACCACACATATATTAGTGATTGACGTTCCTATCAAAGTTAGAATTTTCTGCTGTTCCTTTAATTATTTTTATTTTTCTTATGAAACATGATTTTTTATTTTTCGAGAAGTTTTCTGTCAATTTAAATTTGATGCGAGAAGAATATTTATTCGTCAAATTCCCTTACTGTATATTAATATTCAATTCAATTGACAAGAAATAATTATTAAAATTTATATGATATGAACTCATAGCGTTCTAAATCTAATTAAAATTTCTTTTATTATAAAAAATAGTTTTATTCCTAAATGACAAGTGTCATGCGAAAGGACAAAATATAGCCACTATTGACAAAACAATCTTATCTATCAGATAATATATAAGAAATAATCCTTCCCTTTTTCGATTACCATGTCTCTATCTCAACAATTATTCGTTTATTTGATCTTTAATCTCCATATCAAGCATTTAAAGCCATGTCATCTCCTCAAGACCATGTGACAGGAAACAGCGAGCTTTATCTTTCTCCTAAAGAATTCTGTTCTATCTAAGATTGTCAACAAATACACTGGAACCGTCGTGCTGGTTTAACGTTAAAGCTAATGTTAAACGTGATCAATGATTTAAGATTAAGGATAATATAAAATAAAGCTTTTCAATTTTTTAAAAAAACTTTTAATACTCATAACAATGGAAGAAGATTAATTCATACGATTTTATAATCTGCTGCGCCGAAAAACACAATGATAATTTCAAAAGAAAATAATCTAAAGGATTCCAAATACCTCAATTTAAAATTATATTTTTACTGTAAATTTAAATGGAATAAAAACTGTTTTGATGTCCTGCAGCACAATTTGCTATTTATGATACAAATGCTAAATTAATTTTTCTTTTTATCTTGCTAAATATAAGAAAAGTATTAATGATAAAGAAATTCGAAAACTAAATAATTTAACAATGTCTCTGATTATTAAACATAATGGTTTTTCTTAAATTGAGATTTTAATGTGATTATTTTATAATTATCTCTAATGTGTGACCACTCGTTTTGTAAATAGAATATATACATAATCCATTTCAACTAATTAATTGAATTAGTTCTCGCCATTTCACGAAATTTGTGATAAAATAATCCAGTATGTAATGATTATGTTGAATACTATTTTTAAATTATTGTTTAGGATTTATAAATTAATCATGCTTAGCATTTTTAATACACCAACAAATCAGCGTTAAATGAATTGAAATTATGGAGCTCAGTTAAGAATCATAAAACGGTTTATTTATTCATTTGCGCTAGTAATATAAAGAGATAACAATCTAACAATTTTAATTTGACACAACTTGGAGTCTGACATAAACTATATATATATATATATATATATATATATATATATATATATATTATTATTATTATTATTATTATTATTTGTACGAGGATGAAATTTAAATTTCTTAATTTCATATAACACATAAATACATTAATTTCCAAAGTCAAATTCCAGCGAATAATATTACTATTTTTAATAGTAATTTAGATAAAATTTCTTACAAGGCCCTAAGTTTTATTTCCCTGTAGGAATATCAAAGAGGCTCACCCTCTGTATATTTCTATGGTAGCCAAGAAGAATCGTCGAGCGACCCCTAGAGCTGTTACTTCTGTAGTTGCAAGGTCACTTGGTGAGGAAATCAGGATTGTGACATAATACACCAGCAACCTTTTCCATTGTTCTCATCACTTAGCCGTTGCTCAGAATTATGAATTCTATTACCGACAGCTCTCGGGAGACTTTAGATTCGTTTGCTTTAAGTAAGCTAATTTGTTTAAAACCATAAATATTTTTAAGTAATGTTTCTTTTAAAAATATAATAAGTATTAAGTAACATGTATGTTTAAAGTCATTTAAGTGCTTTATTATGACAACAATTAGAAGATAGTAAAATAAGAAAAGAACACACATTAAGGATTATTAAATAATGTATTCTTTCAAAGTCCCGTAGGGCATTTTTTTATTTATAATCGAGATGTTGTTTAATATTCGAGAATCGGATGATTAAGTAAAAAGTAACGAAGGACTCTAGATTGATTTTCCCTTCAACTAACCTCGGGGACTTTTCTATTTGAATTGTTTAAAATGAAACCTCGCTCAATAAAATGAAACGTGATTCATGCAAATTATAATGAAGCAATGAAACGCAATGAAGGGATCGGATAAATTACATTTTTTAGCAGTGAAGAACGGAGTCAGACAGTTGTTGGTAGGCGAATCAAAATGGGGCGTTGGAGCCAACCAATCACAATTTAAAGAACGATCAAGGAAATTCTAGAACATTTAGGATTCGAACCCTCAATTCTAGTTCAAATCCGAGTGAGTTATTACGAGTTAATTAAATTATTTTGCTAAATGTTAATTAAAGCGCATTTAGGGAGTTTCAGAATAAAGAAATAGATTTTATAGTTAAAATCTAATAATAAATTGATTAGTATCATCCATTCGGCTTTCTCCCTTCAATAGACTATATTTCATTCTTTACAATAAGATTAGTAACGAAAAGCTGAGATAATAACCAGTGATAGTTACAAAATTAATGAATAATATCAATAAAAGAAACAGCAAAATTTTCACAGTAACAAGAATAAAGACCCCGTATACAAGTCTCTCATTTCAACTACTCTAAATTAGCTAAATAATAATAATGACGAAAAAAATTAACCAGATAAATGAGTTAAAAATTCTAACCAGTATACATTATGAAAACAATTAAGGTCTGAATTTTACATATTATAATTTGAAAATTTTATTATTTTTTGAAGGCAAAAAATGTGATCCAAGAGTAATTTTGTTCTTTTCACTTGGAGTTCAATGAAATGTATTTTCTCGATCGTAATCAAATGCCCCCGCTTAACGCGGTGCTGTAAGATGGATGACTAGGAACCGTAGAAGTAAATCATCTTGGCATGGTAATCCTTAGACGGCAGGAGATGCAAAAAAGATATTGTGGTGGCTCAAGTTTCCCCCTAAACTAGTGTACCGGATTCCGTTTCCATCACTTTTTATTCTATACAGTTCCAATATCAGGAATTCATCATTCAAATTCGATATTTATGGATTTTTTTTTTTTCAAAATGAAAACTGAGGAATAATTGACTGAAATTTTGCGCAAAAGGAACTTTGAAAAATATGCATTTGATGCACTACAAATAATAATAATAATAATAGCATTTCGATAAAAATAATATAATTTAAACTATAAAAATAATTGTTTTAAAATATCAAAAAGTTGTCGTTCAATAAAGATCAAAGAATATTATATTATAAATCTGTGATCTAGTCAATATGTACTTTGTCAAATTATTTTCTTTATTCATAGACTTTCGTTTTGAAACCCCCAAGTAAAGTAAGAAGTAAAATTATGTATTTCAGAGGAATGCGTTTCATAAATAAAAAAGAGAGAAAGAGATTGTGTAGTTTTTATTACTGTTTCATTCAAATTCTCACGGCAATTTTACCAACAAATTCAATCAAATATTTTTTAAGAAATACCCGTAGAGTAAAAAATAGAAATAAAATGAGAGGAGATTCTTAAAATATTATAAATATCACAATCGAACATGTTTTGAATTTTCAAACATGGCTGTAAGCTAATCAAATGTTAATGTTCATTTTGATGGAATAGATTAAAAAAGGCGAAAAACTATGCGATAAAAAGGCAATTAACTGATAGAAGAATTGCTTCCCTCCATACCCTAAATTTATCAAATACCATGTTACATAACATACAACAACAGTTAGTTATGTTTAAAAGGAAAATATTAAACCCGCACTGACTCCCATTCATAACAAATTGAAACAACCACTATTCTGCTTTCCTAGAAGAATATTAGAGTACCCTTCTAAACTTGGGAAAACATGTTGATAGTTGGAACACGAAGGTACCATAAAATTCTACGCCTAAAACACGCTTGAAATGACGGCCATTCTTTAAAAATCCCATCGACCACAGCTGTGGAAGCACAATTGGTTATGTGAATAGAAGGAACAATCAGATGAATGTCAGCAAACAAGAAGTGATCGAAAACCTTGCTTTGTGCTTCCTTTTTCCTGGGGTGCATTCCTCCTTCAGAATATTGCACAGACATTTCGAAAATGACATCGAAGTAAATGTTTCTCGACGAGAAGCGGAAATATTGCAAATACATATTGATTTCAAAACAGTGATAATCTTTTCTGCTACAGAACATTGGTTTGTGTAGCGATACATCATATAAAATACTTTGTATTTAACAAAAAAACTTGGCTAAGTAAAATTATAATTAAAAAAAATATTGTACAAAATAGTATTGTGTTTTTTTAGTATTTATATTTTTGATATTAATTGATTTTAAAAGTTTCTGTAAAAGCAATACATGTCATTCAGGATAAGATACTAAAAATAATTAATTAGCCATAGTTGTAATAATAAAGAAAAGTAACTTAAAGTAACAAAAATATATACAGTGAAAAATAAACACTTAATGAATAATTACAATTGTTAAGTATGAAGGGTAAAAATGTACGTTAAAATTCACAATTACCACCTATTATCTGCGAAAAGATAAGAACTTTATAAAAAAAATTATACATAAAGTAATGACAGTCTATATTCTGTTTCATGGTAAACACTATCCACACACACACAACCATAGATACAAACAGAGTAGAACAGTTTTAAATATATATGAAAATTAATAAACTATTCTAAAATTATGAAAACATGTAAAATCAGAAACAAATTAAAATCGACGAAATCGCTCACGCAAGGACACGTTATTTATTCTTGTTTTAAAACAAATGCAAGAAACGTGTTCATAGAAAATGTATTGCGCTAGTTCAATAATGTTTCTTCATTTCATAAACAAAAATCCCATTTTCTGCAGATCGAGGAAAAATAAAAAGAAGTTACTCAGGAACGAGGAAACTTTTTGTCCCCAAGAGAACTCGTGACATGATTTCCCACCTGAAAGTTAAAGATAACAGCAAGACACTACGAACAATTACTGTCACTTTTTCAAAGATGTTATTCATGATAACGAATAAGGTAAAGATATTCGTAGCACCATTGTGAAAAAGTTACACCTATACACCACACACATAAATATACATTTTTTCAGAAACATGCACTTTGATAGAAATAATGCATGCTTGATGAGTTAAAAAATTATAATAGAAAAGATAAAAAAAAAATAACGGAAATAGAAAGATTGAAATAGTTTCATGAGCAAATAATTTGATTCAATATTTAATTGATGATAAAACAGATTTTTAAATTTCAAAATATAATAGTTTTAATTAAATTAAAGTTGCAATATTTGTATCAAAATCAATAATAAAAATATGTAAAATCTTTTATATTTATACTAATATAATTTTTTGGAATGAATAATGAAGACCCCCCCCCCAACTGAACACTTAATATTTTATACACACACCAAAAAACGAGGAAAAAACAATAAAAATGTTATTGTTAATGATAAATATAAGCAGAACTATCATAAAATAATCAATATAACTATGATTCCATTCACAAACTACTAATAACTTCACTACAGCAGCATTTTGTCTCTCTTTTTAAAATTTTTTGGCTTTCTCCTGGATAAAATGAATAATCTATATAAACAGTGACTAATTAATAAAATATAACGAGTTAGTTTTAGTTAATCGAAGAAATATGAAAAACAGCCAATAAAATATAAAATACATCTTCCTTTCGTTTTCCTGATATCAAGACGTTGACTGAAATAACAAATAATGTCAAATTGTTTGAATTCCCATACAAAATAATGTGGCATTTCTCTAATTTAAACAATTTTCATTTACATAACATAACGACACAAAATTAAATTTCCTGAAATTATTGTATTGAGACCTACTTTTTTTAAAAAAAGAAATTGCTTTTCACCATTTCTTTCGCATTAAATATTTATTTTTAACAAAAAACTTTTTAAATAATAAAACTAATAAGAAAGGTTATCAAAAAAGAGATCAATTATAAGAGCTTATAATATATATATTCATATTAATGATTATATCATCAGAAATAACTACTGTTTCAAAACATAATTGAAGTTAATTCAAAATAATTACAAATATAAGACTTTATCATTTTCTCCTTTACATGGTTCTTTATTATTTTTTTATTGAAAAAAAAGAATAAATAAAATAACACAATGTCTTAAAATCACAATAATTAAACAATTGCGAAATAAAATTATCATAATATATTTAGGTCTTTAAGTTTAATATAAAAACAATTGCATCAAATAAATACGCATCAATCAGATTTAGATACCTTACCTATCTTAGACAAAAAAAAATTGAGACAAGTTAAACATCTCATGTTTTATGGTCCAGAAATTTTATAAAATCAACTGAAAACGAATAGAGAGTTTCTTCTTATTTTTTAAAAGAGAAAATAACCTTCTCTCAGCTCAAAATGATTTAAAACAGCACATGAAACAGCATACATTCCCAAATGGACCATAACACATTTTCTTCTCACTTTATATCGAATACATAAATTTTTATTCTCTCGAATTTTTTGACTATACACTTTATCATCATGTTGTTATTATTATCATGAAACTTAATGAAAAAAAATATTTATTTTCCTTTTTTATTTTACTAATTTTGAGAAGATATATATCTTCTTTCATACTGATTAATTAAAAGAAATGTTTTCAGTCACTTTTTCAAATTAGATTTTTGAAAAGGTTCATAATAATTGTTTTACCGAACATCTTCATGGTTATAAAATATTCGAATAAAGTGTTTCTGAGACAAGAACTAGGTATAATTCTTGTGTAATGTCCAGTATATATCTCTATGAAAACTATACTTATTGTTAGAGTTATGATCATCACTGGAAAAAAAAATGAATAATTTGACTTCTCATTCCAATGGTTGTGTGAACACATTAATAAAAAACTAAATTAAAGTTTCCATCATAAATAACCTTCAATAACAACTGGAGACTTTAAAATATTTCAGTTGTGATAAATTAGAGATTTTTTTTTTTTTGGAATGGACCTGATTCACACAATATCTATCAGAAGGTACACAAAATACATTCTAAATTTTTAACTTAAAATTATTTTTTTGAGTTTCGTCGTTTTACTTTAATTGTTTTCGACTTTTCATAACATGATAATCGCAACATCATATCTTTTAAAGGATTTGGGAGTTTAAGGCATTTTTGGAAATGAATTACGCATTATAAGACAACGGTAAAAGAAAGTACCAAACTTCTAAAAGTGCATCTAAAAATAGGTATAAATGATTCGATTGAATTAAGAAGTCCTTAGTAAATATTGATTCCAATTTCTGGTATTCTATTGTATATTTAAATGAAACTGCAAGTTGAATAGAGATTCCTCGTGAAGTAATATTATTTATAATTATCAATCTTTATGAAAGATGAAATTATAACTTCTTCCTAAACATACTACAATTGTAATTATGTAATAAAATAAAAAAAACCGAATTATATAAACTAGTTCCTCTAAATAAATAACGGAATTTTATTACACGAAAAAAAAATACCCAAACTTTTGCGGATAAAATACATAATAGTTCAAAAATCTAACCACGTCAACAAAAATTTCATGGTTGAAAGGACATCACGTGAATTTTTTAAACACTATAATTGGAATAAAATTATTGTTTACAGAAATATCACAAACGTCGCGTATATGCGCGTTTTGCGAAATTGCATATCGTTATTACGCCTTAAGATCGTAATTTAGCATGGTGTTCGTTATATATATATATATATATATATATCAATGAAAGAATTATATACTTTTATCGAATATGATAAGTAATTCTGTTTGTTGTCAAAATAATACTCAGAGCTCATCTTAGATCTGGGAAACGAAAAGGAATTAGTGCTATTGATTTATGTCATATGTTGTTAGTCTTGCAAGCAGAACGTTCAAGGAAGAACGGTAACAAATGTCAAGAGCAAATTCTGACTGTAATGAAAATACTTTTAATAATAAATATTAATACATAAATAGAGAAACATTCTAAAAGTATTAAAATGAATTCAGAAGCATCCATAGACCAAACCGCGTTCAGATCTCTAAGAAGTTTTTCGCAAGACCTAACAAAAAACACTGCATAAAGAGTGAATTTAGGCGAAATATACAATGAAATCTTCAAAAGCAGTCTTCATGAGGATCTAAGTAAATTTTTTGAAACTCTTTATCGGATGATATATTTAAAGATTTGAAGAATTTCTAAAGGAGGAGGGTTTAAAGGTGGATGGAGTGAACCATGTGAAAATTTTTTTTTTAATAAAAAAAAAAAAAAAAAATCCAAGTTTGAACAGATCAAAAAGTATTATGCTTTTAATCGTCCTGAAAAGATAAAAAAAAAATTCGAATATTTTCATCTGACTTTTGAATATTGACTAACATACTCTTAAGAGCAAAATTTGGCCTACCAAAAATTCTAAAATAAAAATTAAAATTTTTGGTAGG
>BMAW01016703.1:1209502-1278097 GCA_019974015.1 Nephila pilipes | reverse complement strand
GAGCAAAACTCTACTACCAAAATTCTTAAATAAAATTTAAAAAAAAAAAAAAAAAAAAAAAAAAAAGGAATGATAAATAGAACAAAATAATTTATTCAGCATTGGAAATAATAGTAATAAATGAAATATTGCTTGAAGTAGAATACTTTTTTTTTTAGAAAATAATTAAAAACTTCGAAAAATTAATTAATTAAAAGTTGAGTATTTTCAAACCAATATATTTCCTTCTAAATAACTGAAGAATACTGAAAGAAATTAAATCATGAAAAAATAATGCTACCTAATAACTTGATAATAATACAATTCACGAAAAAACAGATAAACTTCTTTTAAAAGTATTTGCCAAGTGGTACCTTAATCAAAAAAGCTATTTTAATTAACCTTAATTTTTACAATAAGACAAATTCTGAAGTTTACTTATTAAACATTCATACGATTTAAAAACAACGAAAAAATTATCACCAATTATTTTTCCTGAAAAGTAATAAGAATTCAATTTTTAAATAAAATATTACCAGAATAATTTATCAAATTCATAAAAGTTATCAATATTTCATTCTTATTCAAATTGCTAAAATAATTTACATTGAAAACTAAAAGGCTATAAAACTGTTTAAAATCACGAACATTAAAATAATCCAAGTTTGATAAAGAAAAAAGCAAGACTAACTTATAGAAAATATAATAAATATAGGAGAGGAAAACCAAATTAAAATAATAAAATGTTTACTTTTCATAGTAAAAAATTAATGAGAAAATAAGTATCGGAATATTTTTTTTTTCAAAAAATAATAATTGAAGATTTTCAAAAGTATACGTGTTCCAAATAATAATAAAAAAATTTCAAATAAATAAATAAATACGGAAAATACGGAAGGAAATTACAAAATCAGAACAGATACACGAATATTCAAATGAGATAAGGACTGATATTGGAATAATTAATAATACATAAATATTCCATTTAAAAAAATCTTCGACATCCAAAAATTCACAATAAGTTGCAGAAAAAAAACATTTCATGAAATAATACAACAGAAATATAATAATAATTTAAAATTATTTTCTTTTGATTTCATCAACATAAGATGCGAATGTTTTTTAAAAAAGAAACATGCTACTTTTTAAATTTAATTAAAAGTTAATTTTTTTTTAAAAAAAATTAATATTTTTCATACTCAAGATAAAAAAAAAACTCTTTCGTCGGTACATATTTCGATACAAAAATCTAGCTACTATAAAATATCGATATTGATAATTAAAATGGACAATAAAAGATGCTTTTTTATATGTAACAATAAAATAATTGTATGTATTCAAAGTAAAACTTTTTAAAAAAAAAATATTGATCATACACAAAAAAAAAATGAAATGTAATTATAAACAAAGAATATTGATAGTTAGAAATTGTTTTTTTTTTTTTTTAAATTTCAAACACGATTCTGAAATTTCTAAAAACAGAATGAGGCAGTGAAAGGCAAGGAGAAAAATATGGTAAAAATTATACAAAAATGGAAAGAAACAAAGAAACAACGGGAAAACATAAGAAATAGAGGTCAGAAATTTTTTTTAAAAAAAACTTATTAAAAAAAAAACAAAAAAAATTAATTCGTATAATAAGCATTTTAAGACTGTGATATCAGGAATAAGCATAGCTAAATCTGAACAAGAAACAATATTCAAAACTCGGTTATTTCCTAACATAACAGTTTAAATTAAAATTGAACAAAAAGTAAGAATCATTTAAAATCGAAACATGTTAATTTAGGTATAAACAGAATATTATTCTCTAAATCTTTAAAAGAGATAGTTTTACTTCTCTCATTTTAGATATTGGACCAACAATAAATATTCCAATTTAATTAAATTGATTTATTTCCTTAAATGGAAATCTTACAGAGAATTTTGATTTAAAATAAAGAACAACCGTCATTGGATCTATTTCTTTGGTGTTATATCTGTCAGAATTTTAAGATTTAAACGAAAAATATTCGTTTAGAGGGATCACAAATTATCTAGTATTGAACACGAAACATTTATTTATAAACTATTTTTTTAAATAATAAGTTTAGAAAATAATAAAGTCTAATTATGAAATTTCATGCAAAGTCGAGCCTGTTTTATTTGGATAACTTTTTAATTTTTAATACATATAACAACTGATTAAACTATCGATTCATTATACACTGTAATCAATATAATACAGTATAGAATAAGTCTACACCGAGTTAAACAATTTTAGCCGAGAATTTTAATAAACAATTTTAACTGAGTACTTGGTTTTAAAGACACACATTCAACTTCATTTATAAATATTTCACAAGGTACTCTAAAATGTGAGGAATGGAATTACTTTTTTCGCACATAGCTTAACAAATAGGTCTTATCTAATATATAAGATCAATCTTGGACCAACATAATGTAAGGTTAGAACCAATGGACTGAGGCTTACCTAATTCGTTGTCTGTAATACTGGGAGTACCACTCTCCATGGAGGCTGTTACAAACTGCGACAGGTAAGGTGAACTCACTCGCATCAACTGTCACAACCTCGCACAATAACAAAGAGGAGACCACCAACAACTCCAGATTCATATAGCAATCTTACTGGTGAGTTAAGGACTCCAGCATTCAATTCCATTCGAGAATAATCCGAATGTTATCCATCCTTCCTAGAATCGATAACCGCGAAGGCAGATTTCATTTTTTTTTCCCACACTAGTTTTTCATTTTAATTTCATTTGCCTCTTATTATATTGTTTGGTGGGGTACTGTGTCCTGCTCTGCCTCTTTTTTTTCTCTCTCTCTCTCACTCTCTCACACACACTATCAGGTGAGGGGTGGACGACGCATAATCATCCGATCCTTCATGCCTGCTCCTCACTGCTGTTGCAGGCGGCCATCCTATCGCAGTTGGCGGATAGGGTGCAGTCGCATCGCAGCATAGTCGGGGATTGTTTGGGTGGCAAATAATAAAGCGAACGTTTGGAGGTCGAGTTGCCTCTCATCCGGTGCTCGGCCGCCGCTGTACTTTTCCCTCTGCTGGTGTGGCGAGCATCGACAGAGCGAAGGTGCGCCGCGGCGCGGCGGATCCCCCATCCCGAGTCACTGGTGGGATGAAGGGGGACTAATGGAACTTCTGACCCATCCCGAAAGGCAAACTGGAGGGTTTAATTTGAGCAAATTTAATTGTGGTGGAGAATTTTTTGTGGGATTTATTTGAGGGTTTCGATTATTCAGTTATGGAATAAACTTGTTCAATTTTTTCCCTTTACATAATTTTTATCCCTTAAAAGGAATAACTTTTAAGTTCAGAATAAGTCCAACTTTTTCATTTAATACTGGAAATCACAGTTCCCTCCCCTAGGATGGAACTGTTGACAGACTAATAAAAAGCGAAAGATAAATCGAGATCTGAATATAGAAGCGTTTTCTAAGAGGCAAATGCCGTATTAGGCTTAGCTTTTAAAATTTTTTTGGAAAATAATATACATTTTCATAAGGACAGGTTGAATAAAGTGTGTTGAATATATAAAGACTTCTGAATTCCAATAAATCACACGATTTTCGAAAATAATATTGCCTTTTAATTTTTTTGAAACTCAACTTACAGTTTTAAAACTTAATGTCCCGTTACTTTCATTCTGATCCAGAACGACCGATAGAAATTTTGGATGAAATCTATTAACCCCATACTATGGTTTGATTGCCATTTAAGAAATATATATCTTAACTAATTTAGCCACTATCACTTTATTTTTTTTCCTCCGTCATACGTAGTTACCCTCGACCAATCAGATGTAACAATTCTTATAAATTTTGCGTGACGAAATCATTACGCGAAAACCAAGTTATTGTAATAGTTCAAGTGCCTAGTTGTGTAAGCATATTTGACGGTATAATCTGAAGCAGAGTTAATCGAGTTTGGTATTATTATTTCGGCTTGTGATTTGGCAAACCATAAGATTATTTATTTTCCAAGAATTTTCTAATATTTGAAATAAAATTTTCCCCCCGACTAAATGAGACAGTACATTTTTCTGTTTACTTTTTTAATGTTAATTTCGTTTTAAGAACTGTAACTCTAATCGGATTTTATTACTACTTTACCGAGTTTACAATAAAATGGAGCTGTAAGAGTGAAAGAAAAAACATGCTTGATTTAAAATTTACTTTAAAAAATATTGTCTGATTTCAAATAAAACTATTCGGTACATTTTGAAATTAATGACATTAGTTATTTGATTTGTTTAGAAATCTGCGAGTGAGTTAAATTAACCGACCACAACAAGAACTTTCTCGATTACTCCAAAAGCCCATCCCACAACAAGTCGAACATAAAAGAAATCAAACCCATCTTTCTTCTAATAAGCCAATTCTGGCGAGAAATTACGATCACAATAGAAAGAAAGTAAAAATGACCAATTATCCTCATTATTGAGAAAATCGAAACTTTGAAGTATTAAGATCCGACGCAGTGGATACTGCGAATCCCCAAGATCGTAATAAATGATTAGTAATGATGTAAAAAGAAACAATAAAGATTGAAATACGATTCGATAATTTTTGAATATGTCATTTTCTTTATATATATTAAATAAAATAATATAAATTAAATGAAAATTGGAGATCATATAGTATATAGTATATATATATACTACATATCATATATATGATCTCCACCTTTCATTTAATTTACTTTAAAATAGGTCTTTATAGTAAATCATTAATCTTTCTTTCAATAGCATTATTCTCCAAAGAAATAAACATGCATTTATTATTCTATTATATCGAGCGAGTTATTTATAAAAATTGTTTCCGAATGGATAACTATTTTCCAGCAAATATTTCTTCAAAACAGTTCATTGTAGAGTAATTAATTTGAGTGGGACAAAGTGTAAAGCTATTAAGTTGACGAAAATTTGACCACATAACATGCTTTACCACGACAACTTAATTTAGAAAAATGCCGTATACGTTCAAAAAAAAAATATAGGTGATGAGTGATAGTTCTTTTTGTAATTAATCGCTTGTTACTCTAATAATACTTATAGTGTTAAACTTAATTAATATTACAAAGAATAAGTAACGACTAATATATCGTTACTAAAAATTAGCTAAGAAATGTTTCAAAAAGACAGAAATGCAACTATTTTTTACATAAAAAATCCGTATGGTTGTCATTATTTACACAGATACTTTTCATTAATTTAAATAATTTCTAAAATATATTAATTAGCAGTTAATAGATTTATTATGAAAAAATATTGCGTCACGATTGTAATATATCATGATATCTTTTATATTTCAATCTAGACGACTTCATATTTTTACATTCTCAAAACATGCCACACATAATATTATTATTGTCATTATTCGATGAAACTTTATAAAATTTGAATCATTCTTTTTCGATACAATAAATGGGTTTCAATTTCATTATGGTTATAGATCATGTTTAGTAAATCTTTAGAAAAATTAGTTACGGGTAAGTTGAAACCCATTTATAGTTCTTGTAAAAAAAAAGTAATTTTCAAGTCTCATTAGTAATTTTAACACAGTATAGAATAAAAATTACTTAAGAAGTTGAAACTCATTTATTGCATCGAATTGTGATTTCAGTTCATCAAATAAAGCTATTCTCTCCCACATCTGCTGTTATTTAACTAATGTTAATGCGTAAACATAAAAGGATTTATTACATATACGAGTATTTAAAAGAAAATGCGAAAGCAGGTTGATTATATTCCATGTAATATGTGTGGACTAAATCCCCATCATCCATTAAAAAATTAGCATAAAAACAAACAACTATTATTTAACAGGACGTTTTGAAGTAAAATATTTGTCACGGTGAATAACTTTTTTTTTTCATGAAACACACAGAAATAAGTTTCAAAATCTCATAAGTGGATATTTTTGTAATTAAAGAATACGTCAAAGATAAGTAAACGCAAAAGCACAAACGAAATACTATTACCTATAAATGAAATTTCGAGTGAGAATTTTTTGTGCAAAAAACAATTCATACATTACGACAAACATTTTGCTTGAAACTGAGCTTACATATGCCAATTGGTTAGTTTCATATAAATTTTGAAATGCGGACTTCTGTCACACCCAATATTACAATCAACAACACACTATTTGTAAACATCAATGTTCATGGTTCCGAAGACAGGTTATTATATTTCGATGATAATAATATTTTTAAAAAGTGGTATTAATGTTTTGGTCTAACTTATGAAGAGCAATTTTAAATTCATATATAATTCCCACTAGTCTTTATTCGTTCTAATAACTATGTTTCATCAGAAAGATCGTCTGTTATTTTTATTTTGTCCTGCTCCAAATTAATTATTCTTTTTAAGAATAAATAACTATTAGTATTCAGGATGCAGTTCATTGTTCCTTCCATTTTACTTTTCCAAAATTCATAACAGCTCCAAACAAAAATAGAAGTAAAAAAAAAAAAAAAACTCGATTGAAAGAAACTCTTTCACCGTGCATATTCCAAAAAAGATGCAGAATTATATCATTCCCGCCACAAATCTTCTGCGTAGGCATAAATAACGACAGCCACCTATGCATCAAGACAGATATAGTTCGTGCTGCTGTAAATATAGCAGAACGAAAAAGTAAATAAGTAAATACACGAAAAAAACGAAACCCTAATGAATGCCTTGTACCGAGACCTTAGACAGTTTTATTTAAACTGCTTTCAAGTCAACACTCAACGATATAGTTCTATCAGAAGTGCAACTTCACAAACGTCACTTGGACGAGGCTCCTAGGGCAAGACGCCAAGGAAACAACTGTAGCTTATGCGAAGGAGGTAAAAAGAAAATGTGAAAAAGGAAGAGCCCGGAAAAAATGGATGTAAACCGAAGCAAATAGCTGGAATTATAACAAATCCAGGGAAATGTTTGAATAAGTGGAATATTTTTGGAAATTTTCACGGCTACAGCTTTTTTTCCCCTTTGGATTTTTGGCAATGCTGCCAGCTTACTCATATAATGAAGTTGGCTCTAATTTTCTTTCCGAGATAAAATGGTTTTGACACTCATAGTTGTATAATACCTCTGTTGGATACATTTCCGAAGAATTCGTTCAAAAGGAAATTCGCGGAAAAATACATTGCATGTCTGGAAAAAGACTTTTCCAGATGGTTCCAGGCTCTTGAAAATCAGGAAAAAACAATGCAATGAAAGATATGGAAATTCTTGTTAGAATCATTTTTACATCCTACACGTTGCATTTCTATAAAAGAATACACGTGTAACAAATATGTAAGTAATTATATAAAGTAAATTTTTCCTTTACAAGGAAAATATATTACTAATTCAAGAACACAAAAAATAAGCAAAGTAATCTGAAAACTAAAGCAGGATTTTATTTACTGTCACTTTCTGACAATAACTACAAGCGTTTGTATAAGATTGCAACATAACTGCTTCGTTAAGAACTCATTCAAAATAATTAGAGTTCTTCAATTAGAGGTGCCGCGTATAAGATTTGCCACAAAACTTAATGTAAAATATAAGAGGATTACATACCATTAAAAAAGATATGCATGCGATAAGCATTCATTGCCATACACTCCTATCAATAAATTATGAGCTTCAGTAACGGTTTCTACAAGTTTCATGTAAAATTTCACAAAAATTCGTTGCCCACTTATCATTTTTTCGGCGAAACAACAACAACAACAAAAAAAAAAACGAACGAAGATTACAGGTATACGAAACAGCTAAAGCTAAGGTTTCATGCTAAACAGCTGTTGGTCGCTGGCGTTTACGTACTTCTTCTGTAGCAGCACCAGTCTCATTATTTAATAGCCATAGCTCGTATATCCGTTGGCCTTCCTTGATTTAATCTAAAATTTATTGGTTTAAAGAAAAATCAGTAAATTATATGCAGACGAGTTTTACTTACTTTTTTTTATTTATGTCAAACAACAGAGAGGTACTTTTAACTTTAAACATCAAACTCAAAATGTATATGTGATGTGATTGTCCATTAACGTCGCACTGAGAAGCAGCACGAGGGCTGTTGGAGACGGAATTCATAATTTTTGAGCTTCGGTCAAGTGATAAGGACGACATCTGAGCTAGAATCTCCCTCCTCAAACTTCCACACCACACCAACGAGAGGACTTTGAGCCACGACAGATTAAACATGCATCAGTCCCGGCTACACGGCGAGTCTCTAATAGCATCAGGGCTCGAATCCACGATTCGACAAAAACCATCGGTAGCGAGCCCGTAACTATGACCATAAGGCTACCGTGACCACCTCAAAAAGTACAATTTAAGTTTAAAAAATCCTGTAAAATTTGTGTTCAAATACTTTAAATTATTTATAGTTACGTTTCTTTATGATTTCATGTGTTTTTGAAATTATATATACATATATATATTTGTGTAAATTTGGATTTTTTTTAAGGAATTCGTTTGAGGTTAATAAGGGTAAAAGAAAAATTTACGAGATTTTTAATTAATACAAGACTGAAATTAAACAGACATATATTCCGAAAGAAAAAGTCAAAGCAGTAATTTATTTCCTTAATTCAAAATAAAGCATGAAATATTTGAGGTAAAAGTATAGAAAATAATTATAAATAATATTTAAAAACAATACCAATAATTAAAATTTAGTGAGTAATTTCACTTTTTCCACTAAAAAATTTCATTTCGTAATATACATATATAATTGGCTATTAAACATGGATTATCTTTAAAAACTTTAAAAGAGTATAAGTACAACAGAATAAAAGAAATAAATAAAAGTTCATTATGGAATTCCAAAAAGATTTTGTAATAGGATATGAGGACAAAGTTCCAAATAATTATGAGTAAAAATTACTAAATATATTAATATTTAACTCGAAAAAAAATGTCTTTACTATAAATAAATTGCTACAGATAAATTAATAGAAGAGTTACGGCACTGTATAAAAAATTGGCTTTCAAATAAATAATATTAAATATTTTCATATTTTAACACTTATACTTCATTAGAACGGCCACTAATGGGTTTAATAATTATATTACAATAGGTGGTAAAATATTACAAACTATTTTATAAGAAACTATAAATAATTGAATAAGACTGTAGTTATTGAAAAAAAGTTCAGATATTATTAAGCATATTAAAAATAATGAAATATATCTATCCATAGTTACGCTTTTGAAGATTTTTTTTAATCCTATGCTAGGTATATGAGGGATATCGTAAAGGTTCGATTATCACTAAGAGATATTGACATATCTAGATAAAATTTATTATGCATATTAATTAATCCTTATATACATAATAATGTAAATTACAACTATTAATGCTGATTTGTTTGCTTTCAGGAAACAGCAGATAGAAACATCGAGCAGCAAGAAGAATATTTGCTAAGTTCTACAATGATAACCTTCGAAAGGTCGAGAAATGCAGGGAGAAATGTATACCTCTGGAATATGTAGAAAAGTCTTCAGAGTAATAATAAAAATTTCTAGTCTTGATTATATTTTAGTAGTAGTTAAATTTTACAATAACCCAGGATAATAATTAAATCTTTACCATTCTGCTGGTACTTCAAACTACAGCTTCACCAAACCAAACAAATCATTTATATCATCATGAATAAATTACAACATTGTGTACATAAGGAGAAATTAATATGCGAAATACATTTTATCCAGATATCTCGGTTATTTCTTAGTAATAACTGAAATTTTAAGATACCTCCTCGTAGATGATTTTATGTTACTTATGATTATTTTTAAGAAATATAAAATTAATAATCATATTTCTTTTCAAAAATTTAATTTAGTTAGCTTAGTAATCTAATTAAGTTAACTTAATGATGAAAAATATATACAAATTAAAAAAAATACCACAAGATGAGCCAATCAGTAATAATTTAGCTGAAACCTATTTACATTTTTATGAACAAAAATATATAAATAAAAAGATTTTATACTTTTTAGATATATTGATAACCTTATTAACTTTAATTATATAAGAATAACAGAGAATATTAATTTAATTTGATTTTTTATTTTTCTTATTTAAATTTAATTCAAACAAATAACAAAAGAGGAAACAGACATTATTATTTAAACACAAAATTAGAAATTTTTCATAATAAAATTCACAGCAATATTTTTGTTAAAAGAGATAATTAAAATTTTCATGCTATTAGGGTATCATTTTGAAATAGCTATATTCACAAATCTATTAATCGAAATATAATTTTTAACTATGCACCATGGAACAAAAATTTGGAAATGAAAAATGCAGAAATTTTGGCAAATTAAAAGAATTTTATTTTTTTTAATACGGCTCATTATCAGTCGCAGTATCAGACTCATTACTACAGATGATCAACTGACATTGCCACATAACTCCAATCTGTTCTTTCACGGCGACATTGTTGTGATGTCAGGTAATCCTCTATGCAAGCCAGAATCATGTAGTAGCCGTCTGTTAATGGCATTTACAGGATGATGCAAAGAGGACACCACTGTTCACATAATGGTCGGAAATGTAGTGTGCTTCGCGCTCACCTAATAATTCTTTTTTTTTTTGTAAGCTTATTTGTCGTAGCGATAGTTTCTTTGAACCCAAAACCGCCAAAAGTGTAAAACAATAACACCTACGGTGATCCATATGACGCGCAATCCGACAGAAAGACCCTCCACCTTCATGCAGTTCTACGATGTGACCTACTGCTCAAATGTCCGTTGTTTTCTTCTCAAAGGCATTTTAAATTTAGAAGCTATAAATTAAACCCAAACACACTAGATAGAATCAAAATTGCGCACTTTGGAAAAATATTTAAAAGTGCCGATAGTGAAACGGTAAATCACTTGTTTGATGATATCATTGGTGCGGATGTAGCTGACATTTTGATCATTTGTATAACTAATAGAGACGAAACAATTTCTTAATTTTCACTTACGCACTTTCATTTCCTTCTGTGAGCAACCTTTCTTTGAGGATGAGTGAAAACATACATGCATACATACAAACACGAGAAAACACTTTGCACTTCCAGAGTTCAGTTGAAGAATAAAATACTCATATGCTTTATGTCTTATTTCATATCGGAAGAATAGTGATATTTTTACATATTGTTGCAATTTTAAATTTTGAAATAACTTCCAAGGAATTTGTTATTTAAAATTAATTTTGTCGTTTAATTAAACACACACACACACACACACACACACACACAAGTTGCTCAGAAATAATTAGCAATATAGCACACTTAAGAAAATTAAACAAAATCCGAAAAATTGTTGTATGAGCATAAACAGAATTTACACAATGTATCTATTCTTTTTCCGTGTTAAAACAAAAAAGAAATTTTTAAGAGAGAGCTTAAAATCAACACATCGACAAAGCTTTTATTTGTCATCATGATCGATTAAACGTAAACATCAAACCAAAAGCATTAACGAATCAAAAATATATTTGAAAGAAAAAAAACCCATTTAATTTTGAAGCATTAAAATGCCCCCCCCCCCTAAGGGACATAAAACTATGCAGCGCATATATATATATGTGTGTGTGTGTGTAAATAATTCAGTCGATGAAATATACTTAATCGCAGTAGTTATCCCATATGCATTTACTACAGTTATGATTCCTTAGAGAATTCAAACATAATATTTATTTTATTCTTAAAAAAATTTCAAAAAGCGTCAACATGAAAGAAATAGTCCTAATATATTCAGGTGTAACAAGAGAACACAATCAAACAATATTTACTAAGGAAAAATATTTCTGTACCATTTTATAATAATAAAAGAGTAACACTTTCGCAGGCAATCATTTATTCGAAAGTCATTATCGTTAGTAAGTGCAGCGAATTTTAAATATACCCGATTTTTTCTATTATTTGAAGAAAATGCAAAAGCAAAAGTCCACCTTCTAATTTTCTTTTAATGGAACTCTTGAGATGGATGATCAATACGTCAGTTCTTTATCCTAATTAATTAAACCTCTCTTCTTTTTATTTAACCGTGGGGTTAATTAAGAACATTTACAAATTAGTGGATGATTAAGATATATAAATTGGTAAAAGAAACACCACCTGAACTTTTGCCACAGACCTGAATAAACTAATAGCAATATTTATGTTACAAATCCATTTAGTAACGTTAAAATTATGTAGGTTCGTATTAAGTATAAAAGAAAGAAACGAAATAACTTTAACAATTGCAATACACGAATCAGAAGCAAAAATTCGATGGCTGCGGAACTTTGCTTTTAAGAGACATAATCAGACTGCGTATACAAATTCATTTTAGACTTCGGTTTACTAATTAAATTGTTTTTATGATTAACTTATATTTAAAAAGAGTGAGAGAGTGAAAGTCGAGGTTTATAATGTACGAGTACCAAACCTGGCTTTACAGCGCCATGCAATGTGTATTGTGATCTAGACATAAGGGGGCGGGAAGGTAAAAATGTTTGACTAGAAGGGTCGAAAGCAGATGGATGGGTAAGATATCCTAGAGGCACGTCACCCATGTTTATCAAAGACAGTAAACCCCACGAGAAAATAAGAGATCACTAGGGTACCTCGGGGTTATGATGCCCGCACTTACTTGTAGAAGGAAAATCCCCAAGAGGAACTCTATATTGAAAGCTAAAGTTTGTTTTGCTTTGAATTAAAGTCATTTTAAAGTTATAAGCACATTATTGGAGACGGTCCCAATAATTCTAAATCACGTCCAAAGGCCGATAATGATATCTAAATTTCTCTTAACTTTCCAACAGTATTCCACTTTCAACTCTATTTAACATGCAGAAATCCCCATCATTTTACAAATAGGATCTTTCTGAAATTCTTGAGCTTGCGGCGTCAACAGTAAACTATCGTAGCTCCTTAAAGTAATAGTACACATTCGAAGAAAATTTTTTGAATTAACCAAAATTTTGCTTACAAATGCATATTCCATGATCTCATGGGGCTTCATGATTAGAAAAAAATCCAATAAAAGTTTTGTCAGTGTATACTTTAATGTCAAAAGGTCATTTTATACAAATGTAATCAAAAATTAAGACTTCCCGTAAAAAATGTTAACCCAAAAGAAATTATATATATCGACATCTTGTAAGCTGAAAAATATAGAGTATAACTTTATCTGGGGAATAGATTGTTATTTTTGGATATTATAGCCATTACGTGGGAAGCTATGTTAGTTTCGAATTCTGAACACTGAAATTGTTCTTAAATGCTATTGTAATTTTCATTTTATTGCATTTAGAATACGATTCAAAATAAAATCTCAAGAATAGTCTATTCTATGTATGGATATTTTAAACACACACACACACACTGTTGTTTTTTGCAATAATGAAAAATGTTTGGAGCTATTTCGGTCAGAGAAATTCATGATCATGTAATAAATAATAAAACAGGGGTAACCCAGCTTCTAAATACGAAAGAAAAAAAAATTCAAACACATTTTTAAATGTAAAAGATTGAACTTTAATATGAGACAAAAATAAAAAATATATAGAAAGATATCTTGACCAAAAATTGTGTTTTGAAGGTGTGCTGTCATTTTAAAAGCAACGAATTTTTAAATCAGTATGATTATAAAAAAATAACTGAAATCAGTCTAGCCTTAAACATTTTAGTTTTATATACAAAACAATAAAATTATATTTAATAACATAGTACATTAATAGTATTATTGTCTAAATAATTATGTTAATAAATCTTTATTGCAAAATTTCAGTAAGAAAATATGAATATTTAAATTTCTGACAGAATGTTTTGATGGCTTAGTTTCAATAGTAACGAATATATATACGGGAGAGAAATATATAATTTCATATTAGTGAAACATAAAATAAAAGATAATCGTCCCACAAAAAAGAAAATGAGAAAAAAAAAAACCGCCAGGAAAACCCCCCCCCCCCCATTAACAAGTCTACTTATTTTGTGTTTTTGAAATCCAAATAAAAATAAATACCTTTTGATTTCTAGCCAAACATATATTAATTAAGCTATTTTACTTTTAAATTTTGACTGATAATTAATAAACAGGATTTAAGTAAAAAAATAAATTTTTGACATACTCTGACGGTAACAGCTTTTACGTTTCAATTTCATGTTACATGTTTCAATAAAAACATTGTAGGCTACATCTCAAATTTAATTCTCCTCAAATAAAGATAAACAAAAGAGAACATTCAAACAAAATTATAAAAATGATGAATAAAACCTAACTAGAAAATCTGAGAAGATTTAATTAGTTTTTAACTTTCACATCAAATATTCTCTCCGGCCGTGAAACATTATCTAATTAGAAAAGTACTTATGACGAACTATTAATAATCATTTATAGCAGTAAACGAAAAGGAAAAAAAATTCAGAAAGTTTATTTTAATAAAATGTGTAAGACGCTCTGTAAATTTCAATTATGTTAATGGAGGACGCTTCTTAATTAAAGTGGAACGATTTCCAGTTACAATATAAAGCGAAATTCATTTCTCAGTAATCATATTTCAGATCGATACACATAACAACAACAATAATAATCAAAGCGTAAGTTAAAACACATTAATTTGCCAATCTAAATATTATTTTAAGTAGATATCGTTTGAGAAACGTATTGGTATCGCATAAACAGTCCGTTTTGAGAACATCAAACAGGACATTTCCCGCTAAATAATTTTCTATCTAAATTAAGTATTCAGTTGCGGTTGTCAGCTGCAGGTCTCCATCCATAACTGAAAATGAAATCAGAAAATAACTTGATTTAAATAATGCTACAATAGTGAATAAAATTAATTAGTTAAATGCGGTTATTTTTTTAACCAGTGGGCACACTGGACATGGAGTATACATTAAGACCTTATGTTGTTCCTAAGCGACAAAGCGTCAAATGAAACAGCGTTGAGTATGAGTGATTGTTTAGAAACAACACGGGGGCTATTGGCGACGAACCTCATAATTTTAAATCCCAGTCAAGCGACGAGGCCCATACTGAGGCGACACCACCCTCTCAAAACTTCCACACCACGTCACTGAAAGACTTGATACCTCGAAATGCATCAACCCCGCTACATGACGGATTTTTTGTTGCATCAGAGCTCGAGTGAGCCAGTGAAAACAAAGTTTATGGTGCGCACAAATGAGTCATATTTATCTATGCTGCACCAAATAAGATGTAACTGTAGTCCAGATTCAAGAAAAAAAAAAATAGATAAAAGATGAAAAGTTTGACAAGAAAGAGGGTCAAGAATAGAGAAGGATCGCTCAGGTATCCTGGAGCGCATCACTGTGTTCACCAAAGACAGTAAACCCCATAGGAAAGAAAGAGATCATTAGGGTGCCTCGGGGATTCATCAGGCTCGAACCCACAACAAAAATCGCCGGTCACGGTTAGTGACCATAACCACTAGGCTACAGCGGCCACGAAACAGCGTTGAACGAGGTCAATTCTAAAACATTGTCAATAGGGAAAGAGGGACACGCGACCAAAAATAAACAAAGTTTCTTTAATTTTAAATGATGTCTACATTCACATGTGCATAATATAATATATAAGAAATCTGTAGTTTGTTAGGCATTTATTCATATATATTAAATTATAAATAGTAAGCATGAAGAGGAACGATTAAAATTTTGTTATTACACAAACCCCTAGGTGATTCCTTTGAATATATTTTAACGCGTAGTTTATATATAATAAAGAAGGCATCTACCTATTTGTATCTAATTCATACAAATGGATAGTCTTATTTCGATCTAGATCAAATTTTGTGCACCTGAACATCTCTAATCATATCAGACGTATAGAAGAAGAGACACCGAGAGAATATGTTAAATATTTATTCATATCTAACAATCTATAAATGGTAAGCATAAACCACCTGTAACATTTAAAAAGCGAGAGATTAAAAATATGTTATTTCTCAAACCACAGATAATTAATATGAACATTATTTAACACGTATTCTGAATGTAATGGAAATAATTCGAGATAAAAACCAACGTTTTTGAAAACAACGTTTTTACATGGTGGCAAAGTTAATTAAAATAAATTATTGAAATATTAGTTAAAACTTGTCTCAAATGTCTAAATATTGCATTGTTAGGCGAGTAAGTACGATTCCCAAAGTTTCAGAGCTCTAGCTTGATGGGAAGTTGGTTAAATTAACGATCGAAAATTTGATGACCCACTGATACACCCATACACCAAGTGAAAAACATAAAAACGTTGTAAAATGTTGAACTATTATCTTTGATAAACATGACAGATATTTCTACCATTGTTTAAAGGAAATTTTAGAGGGAGTTTTACAGAGAGAATTTTTGAGGGATAATCAAGTTTATACCAGCTAAATAAAATTTTAGTTAATAGCTGGCTATGTATTAATTCATATCCATCTAAATGTCACTGAAGGAAGAGTATTGTTCAGAAGAAACGTGCTGCTAAAAGACTAAAAGCTATCATCGTGCATGAAGAACCTCAACAACGGGTGCTCCATTCACAGCAAAGCGCATGAGAGCTTTTACTTCCAGGCCAAGAGAAATTTGTAGGAAAAAGAGTTACATCGACACAGAAAGGAAGAATTGAGAACGCTGAATCGACATTCAAATCTAAAATTAGAAGCATTTAACTATAATAGTTGCGATGAAAGATGAAATAAAATTATGTTTTCTATAAATATAAAACATACTTTTTAATCCGATTTTGCTAAGACTTTGCACGATTTATCTTAAACCAAAATAAAAGGATGAGTGAAGTGTAAGGACGCAAGAACCAGATATGGCTATGTTGCACCAAACAAAATGAAACTGTGCTTTAGAGGTCTCAAGTAATGGAAAAAGATAAAATTTGGTTGCCAAGAAGGTCGAAAATAGAGGAAGATTGCTAGGGTATCCTGGAGGTATGTCACGCATTTTTACCAAAAACTGTGAATCCCATGGAAAAGAAAAAGATCACAGATTACATCGGGGTCATGATGCCAGTCCCTATTTAAAGAATGTAAGTCCATGATGGCACCAAAATGAAAGGAGAAACACTTTCTAATTTTCGGAAAAACTGCCCTTGCTCTTATAGGAAGTCCCTTTACTCTGAGTAAAGCCCGGGTAACACCAGATACTTCGGCTAGTATACAATAAATATAACGTTACTACTTGAGATGCTACTTCTCTACAACTGTACTCATATAAAGGAGGAAAGACATTTACAGAGATTTCGTCGGATCTAAGGAAAGCTTATGCAATGACACCTTAATCTTAGCGACGAATTTGGCGACTTTAATGGTAAATCGAAGGTTCCCCCAAATGCCGGAATCTTGGAAAAAACTGGATTAGGTCAAAAATTATGAACTTTTCCTGAATTTTACCTGTGACATCACACCTGGCTGGAGTGTCTATGAATGGAAGGGATGCGAAGTCGGAGGAAATCGATTGAAAATAGTCGGCATTGGCTGAGTGGATCAGCCGAGGAATTGTCGGTAGCGCAGCCGAGAGAATCTACCGGGAATTGTCAGAGACTGCCTTAGAAGTGCAGAGTATTACAGCGGAGATTTGTTCGCAGTGTGAGTAAATAAGTTGAACGTCACTGATAAACTGTGCCTGTCTTTACCTGTTTTTGTTCTTGTATCTGCGTCGCTTATCTGTACAAGTGCCGTGTTCCCTATTTGTGTTGTTATTCCGTCCAAGTTTTGCTACCAGTCGTCTTGTCTAGAATACTTGTCAATAAAGTGTCATTTGCCGTTATCCTCCAGTTGGACTGATTTACATTCGTATATACCTACGAGATTGAGGAAATTTTTGTAATAATACACATGAACAAAAGTAAGATCAAGCAACCACGCGTATATAAACCGCCCATTTTCTTCTCTATTTGTTCTTTTGTGTAGTGTTAATGGATTCACATGATAAATTTATATCAAAACTAAAAAGAAAGACAGTGAATAGCAAGAAAATGGAACATGAAATTTAGCAAAATAAAGTTATCGTGTTTTATCGAATCAACGTTAGTAGAGGAAGCGTTAAACGAAACCTAGAAGTACATAAGATTTTATAAAACTATGCCAAGAATTACACTCTTAAAAGAAATTTGTTTGACACCGAAATAATGTTATAATAATACGATTTCATTTCTATACGATTACATTGCTGTATGACTTTGAATAATAGAAGTAAATTTTTTTAAAAAAAAGACCGTCGGTCATAAATTATAAGAAACACAATAGTGTTTGAAATCGTCTTTTCACAGAAGGTAGTTATTCACGTGGTTTTAAGAAATATTTCCCTTTCTTTACAACTGGCAGGTTTGTAATGTGCTCTTCTACACAAGTAATGGCTTATTGAACCAACCTTGGATATTTTCCATGCACATACTTATAATAACATTCCAAAGAATCTTAAAATGAGTCCAATCGAAAAAAGAAATGCATAATTCAAATCTGAATAACATTTAAATTTTTTTTTTCCTGTTGCAATTTGCAACACAATTATAGTATGACATAAAAATTTGATACACGATCATGATAAATTAACAGGAGGGGGGAAATGAAATTTTGAAAACTATAGTTTACAAACAATGCCTTTTTTCAATAGATTTCCTACTTCAGTTTAAACTTTTAAGAAGTAATCTTTGATCACCAGAAACATTTTTTGAACATATTTGCATTAGATATTTTCCACCCCGGAGAAGGGGAAGACAGTTGATCTAAGAACGCCGGCAGCGTTTCGAATCTATGACCACTGGGTCCAAAGAAAGTTGACCAGTCGCTTTATGCTGCGCTTTTATCAACTGGACCAAAAGAGACATCCCAGTCTGGCTAGTTATAAGGCGTTTTAACTTCTAGAGTTGTTGAAGAGTGCCTCCTTATACTACCCCTCCAATATCATCGTGATGATACGAAGAGCAACATTCTGAACGATATTCGTGTAGAAGGTCGCTTTTTCAAGTATTATTGCCATTGATACACTCCCTTCCCTATTGAATTTAGCTTCGCTTTAGGATAGTTCCCATTTAGCATCATCAGCTGTCTCGAGTTGAGTTGTGGGTATCTTTGACATACATGCGCTGTAGCCAGTATATCGCTAGTTGTGGTGGTCCTAGTATGACACACAGAATCATTTGTTTTCACATTGGGGAGGGGGCTTATGCAACCAATAATTCTAGGTTGTACTGCCATTTAGTGTTCCAAGTCCTGGATTCCAACTTCGGTGGGTGACGTTTTCAACCCCGCGGAGAGGGAGGACAGTTGCCTCGGAATGCCGCTGTTCGAACCTTTGACCACTGGTTCGAAGGAAAGTTGACCGGTCGCTTTTTGCTACTCTTTTATGAACTAGACCAAAAGAGGCGTCCCAATTGAGTTGGTTATTAAGACGTGCCACAACATCAACGGGGAAGGACGGATGGCTTTGGATATTTTTTGTCTCGTCTGACGACAACTGTAATTGACATACTGGACGTACTCTTGGTAGTTAATCACCTGAATACGAGTTGCTTAAAAACATTTTGATAATTTAGTAACATTTTGTTTTTGTTCTGATGTAAACAGTATCTTTGAAAAGAGTTATATTAAAATTTTGCATTAGATGAACTCATATTTTTCATAATATAATATTACTGGCTGAAGTATCCAGCGTTGCCATGTCTTCGTGTAGAGTAAAGAGGCTTTATTTTGGGGAAAGAGGGGGGAGGATAGTGTTTTGTAAATGTCAGGAAGACAATAATTTTCCTCTTATTTCGGTTCAAGGTGAGTTGTACAAAATTTTACCTAGTTCGGATAAAACTATAGATTTTATTTAGAAAGAAAACTAATATTATTTATATCTTAACTTTTATGGAAAAACTTGAGGACACCCAATGTTTTTCGTTCGTTCATACGCATAAAACTAGCAAACTATCCAGAGAGCCGCCCCATCAACAAGCCACGTATAATTGGCCATGTGAAAAACAAGGCATTTCTAAATTAATACTTGTCACGCAAAGTAATAGTTCCCTGTGCCTTGTTGATGTTCCTAGCGAACATACACATGCATGGCAAACATACACATGCATAATACATATTTTAATTTTAATTTAAGAATGCAACTCCTCTAAATCACGAAAATACACTATTTGAAATATTTTTTTTAAAAAAAATATTTGAAAGTCGTTTAATTATATTTTGTGTTTTTCACTTCAATGTAAACTTTATCTTCGAAAAGTTATATTTAAGTAAAGCATATTAAATTTTACATTTTCCATTACAACAATATATGGTATGCTATAATACTTTAAGATTTAACTTTTTTATTATATAAACTCTTACAGCAGGAGTTCATGCATAAGCTGGATGCGTCATATGAGCTGAAAAGATTAAATGTATGACATTTTTACATATCTTGCAAAACGTATGTATCGTGTTTTGGCATGAAATATGCAACACGGGACAAGATACATAAAATGAGATTCAGTCCCAGATAATGCCAATCTTAAAAGAATAACTGTATTCTTTAAAATTTTATCCAATTGCTCAACAATTTCTTTCTGGAGGAAACCCAAAACTATGCAACATAACGTTAAAAAAAAAGAAAAGAATTACTATTTTTTTCTCTATTTTTATCGAAGATAGAAGATTAATGGAAGTTTACAGTAAAGATGCATGCTAATATCTTACTGGTACTCCACTTTTTGACCTAAAATAGAGGAAAGTTTAAAAGAAAATGCTGGATAGAAGAAAAGAATAAAAGCCGTAGTTATTCAAAAGAAAAGCTAAGCCATTTTATGGAGTTACTCGGCTTAGAAAACGAATCCGCCTTTTCTTTCTAAGAGCAACATTTGGACTGAAAGCCTTTTGATAGAATTTTTAATCGACTTCCCATAAATACTTTCGAATATTTTTCAAATAATTCTAGTCACAAAGAATATTTTTTTTGTCTTTTCGGCCTCGAAAAACAGAATGAGTAGTGAAAATTGATTTCTTGCTTTTATCGAAAAACTTGAAATGAAAAAATCCACATGAAACTAAAAAGATCAAAGTAGATTTATTAATTAATATTTTTACAGAACGAATTTTTATGTAAAACTATTTTGTTTTCAATTTTAAAATGTTTAAAAAACTTACTGATTAGAATAAAATTCCAGGAAATGTTTATATACATGTATTGAGATTGAATTTTAATCTTCTATTGAAAGCCATTGTCTGTTTATGACATTTTAAGTTTTTAAAAGTGCACTTTTCGATTATTCCCCAATGAAATAATAATGAAATTTTTCTTAAATTTCTAGTGAATCTATTGTTTTTCTAATTCGGGTAAATAATATAACGACGTATTATGCGTGGTTTCGGTATTTAATGTAATGATGTTTTCAAAACTTTCTATTTGAGAGAAAGAGAAAATATCTTGTCTTTATACCAAATGAAAGCAACATTTTAAAATATATTAAAGCTTGAACCACTATAAGTCGTTTTCAGTTCTCGAACGTAATGTTAATCCAATGGAAATTCTATTTCCCCCCACAAATCTAGACTACCATATTTATTTGAATGTAATAAAGAACATTCAGAAAAGCAAAAAATATTGAAGTTTTCTGTTGTGAATTACATTTCTCTCTCTCCCCCCTTCTATTTTGGAATACTATTCAAAATCTGAAAAACCACAAATAAATCATTAAAATAGTCATAATATATTTCATTTCATTAAAAAAGTTGTTTTAGCCTTAACATATTAACTTTTGATGAAAGGGATTTTTGAAAATACGCTAAATGTAAGCATTTTAAATCGAAACATAACTTCATTCCAAATTTTCTCGAAAAGACTTTTTAGAAAACAATTATTTGTATAATTTCTTCAAATCAAGATATTTACAGATATTATAAAGAGAGCGTATAAACACGAGGCGTGCATTCAAAAATATTCGTTACCACAATTCATAAAAATACTCGTGTTCAATAACGTCAATTTTGCACTCATTTTCTTTACCCTTGGGCTGCCTCATACATCTCCCAATGATTTTGCTGCTACTATCGGAAGTAGCCACGGAAAGCCTCTTATGAGGTAGTATGCAGCTGTACGATAACCTCTCTGAACTGAAATCTGGTACCTTTTAGGAGTATTTTCAACTAAGAAATACCACACACAGCCCTAACTAGCTAACTTTTTTTCAGTTATTCTTCTCGATAGATACAAGATATGCTAAAATAAATCTCCCCATAATTTTTTGTGCTTTAACAAGTAAAGTTAGGGTTTGATGCGCAAAATGCACATCTATGTGCATGGCACGTATCCAATCCAGTGTTAATACTCTCTTTGTCTGCGATTTCTTTTGAGATTCGACGATCTAATTTCTCTTAATGTTGAGGGCTTACCATAACAAGCTTCAATCTCAACGGATGTGAGGCAATCTTTGAAGAGATCATTGCATTCTTGTATATGTGTGGTACCCATTTTTTCGCCTCTTAAGACCTTTTGAGTTTTCACTTGAAGCTTGAAACCAGGCAATATTCAAAATTTAATGCAGTTATGTCAATTCAAGTTTTTCAGCCATTTTTTTTTTGTCTAAAACAAAAATCTGTTGGTGCTCATTTACACTTCCTCACTCATCGGCGGTTTATCGGAGACTGAAAGCTTTATCAGTGAGGGAAAAATTCATGCATAAAAAAGTCGGCAGTGCTGAATCGACCTAACTATATTTACTATGCCAAGCAGCAGAGGAGTTTTCTAGCGACCAGGCGAAAAAAGGAGGAATGCTTCAGTGCAGGTCAAGGACTGGAAGAGTAAATATATTGTAACATTTCATTCCTCTATTTTCAATGTTTATTTCGGAATTATAATCACAATTGTTGTCCGTGTGTAACTTATTTCAAGTAATAGAATACTATTCAACTAACGAATGCCTTTTACTGAGCCCCAAACGACCCCTCACCTTAATTGGCATTAAAAATAAAACCCAAAGGCCACCTACAAGTTCTATTTTTTATTCAGTATATCATAATTAATAAATTACCAAACTTTTTACTCGACAATCAAAACAGTTATGACGTACTATGATATATTTAAAAGAAAGATAAACCAGCGAAATCAACAGCATGTATTACATTTTCAGGGAAAAGTATGGAAGCGGTTTCATATTATAAAAATCAAACACATTCGTTTCCAAACAAATAATTATAAAAACTGGAATTTGCAATTGGTAGCATATCCCAATACGAATAGATTATCTAACTATGGAAATAACAAGTTAAAAGTTCAATATTCAAATATCAAACTCGTTTGATTTCATTAGATATGCTCATAGTTTCAGAAAGGGAAAAAAATGTAACGATGAACTTTGAATAACATGTAATTATTATTTTTGACAAGTATCATTTTTTAAGTAACTTATAAATTAATAAGTAATTAAACAAAATTCTTAGCCCCATGTATAAAAATTGAAAAGAAATATCCAAACGATTGAAAACGAGGTATACTACAACTAATATTAGTTCTTGTGTGTTTTGCTTTCAGATGAAACGCTTTTCTAGCATTGTTTTTGAGTAAATTTGTTACAAATACGAGGAGCTGCTATTAAATAATGAGACTGACTCTTCTACGGAAGACGTACGCAAGCGCCAAACACAAGCGAACGAAAGCTGTTTAGAGTAAAGCCTTCTCTTTCGAATGCAGTGCGTCTCGCTTCAATAAACAAATCCGTATACCTGTAGCCTTCGTTGACATTAGAGTATTTTTCTTTTTGTTTCATCGGAAAAATGGTAAGAGAGCCACGAATTGTTGTGTACACATGCGCCAAACTCCAGCGATCGACAGCTGTTTAGAGTGAAACCTTCTCTTTCCAATGCAATGCCTCTTACTTCTGTAAACAAATCTATACACCTGCAGTCATAGCTCGCATAAGAGTAATTTTATTATTTATTTTTTTTTTGGTTTCGCCAAAAAAATTATAAGAAAGCAACGAATTGTTGTGAAATTTTACATGATACTTGGAAAGCTCGCTACTGATAATTTATTGAAAGAAGTGTATAGCAATGAATGTTTATCACGTGTTTTTGATTGTTTTATGCGTTTTCAAGATGGCCCAGAAGACGCTGAAGATGATTCAGGCTCGGATCACCCTTCCATGTAAAAAATGGATGGCAATATCGAAAAAATCGATAATCTGATTCGATTTGACCATCGGTTAAGTATTCATGTGATTGTAGATTGTAAGAATTTACAAAGAATCCGTACGGCAAATTTTTCCACCAAGACAATGCGCCGGCTCATTCCGCATGGTCTGACAAAAGGTTTCTAGGTCAAGTACAGCATCCCAATGTTAGACCATCCACCTTATTCGTCGGATCTTGCTCCAAGCGATATCTATCTGTTTTCGAGGGTGATATCTGCATTAAAGGGAGCAAGATTTGAGTCAGTTGAAGCTGTGAAAGAGAAAGCGGCACGCGTCTTGAAGGAGCCGACAGAAGACATCCAGCATTGTTTCGAACATTGGAAGATTCGCATGGAGCGTTGTAGGGACAGAGGAAAGGTGTATATTGAATGTGATAATTAATAAATATGTATGAAATCAAAATAAAATGTTTTACTGTATCAGTCTCGTTATTTAATAGCCACACTTTATATATTCAAAGTGAAACCCGAGTTAAGCATACGCCACCCGAAAGTTAAATAAATATAGAGTTATGAAAAGAAAATCTATTTTCTACTTTCGATTTTCAGAGAATAATACCTTTTTAAAAATTATAATAAGTTTTGATATTTCCTCTCTTCGGAACTCCCCATGAGAAACATCAACTGTCGTTTGCACCACACTGAACTTAAAAGCCACCGAATTCCAAGAGAAAAAAAAAATGTCACATTTGATTTTAAAATAATGCAGGAAATCATATCCAATCCTTCAACTTTATTGAAATCAACAGGTATAAGGAAAATCCATTTCGTTTACTTAAAGCAGACGAATTGAAAAAAAGTTTTTAACAATACCTTTCTCTCTGTTTTAACCCTGGAAAAGAAAAATCTGAAAACCTTTTATCAGAATAAACCAGTAATGGCAAATTGTCAAGAATAATAACGGTGAATAATTCTGAAGTTTGCGAAGGGGATTTTTTTAATTGCTTCGCACTTAAGTGAATTTTGGGAAGAAATGAAAATAGTTCGGAAAATGGTTTCAGCGATTCTCGCATCTTTTATGAATGAACATTTCCATTAAAAGTTTTTCTCAACTTTTCGAAATTTCCCGCTCTTTTCTCTCCGGTAGGAAATAGTTTCGAAAATTATAAAGAGCCACAAAAAGGACATTAGAATATTTCTAGAGCGGAATCGACATGCTAAAATCTATGAGATACTTTTTTCATTAATAAAAACTGAATATTATGAGACATTAAAATGCTTTTATTTCCATTTATAAACTTTAGGTTACATTAAGTATTTGTGATGCGCTTTTTTAGTTTTCTATAACTCAATTAACCAAGATATTGAATTAGCGTGTATCGATACTTTTAAAAAAATCTATTAAATATTAGAAGGTTTAAAATATTTAATTGCTATATTTTCAATGTTTTGATTAGATAGAGGTAATTATTATTTATTCTTTTAAGTTCTGGAAAGTGTTCTAAATTTCAGATAACAATACGAACATATTGAACATGTGCAATTTTAAGTTGTTAAAACATTCTTTGAATTCATTTTAACATTTTCAGTTTTTTGATAAGTACATTTTTTATTCAATATAAGTATTTTTTCCCTCATTTTTGTTTAAATGGAAAAAAAAACTATATTATACATTAGATATTTTAAATAATTTATGCAATGTTTATAACTTTTATAAAATTTGTAAATAAGACAGAACAAGTTTAAAGCAAATATGAGGATATTATTACTTTATTTCTAAACTAATTAAATAACAGTGTAGTTGGAAATTGAGTGAATACAATATAACATCAAAAACTATATGCATAACTAATGTGTTTAAAATATGTTGAAGGAATCTGAAAAAAAGTAATACACACACACAAAACTACGAAATCTTCAGCTTTGTAACCATTAATTTTAACAAAATTTATCACTGTACAATTATTAACAAAATTACAATAACTGTTTCGAAAGTTATATATGGAATAACAATATCAAATATGATTTCATATCGTCTATGTAATAAATAAAATCCAACTTATTCCAAATTAAATAAATTAATAAAACGTCTAAGGCAATGGTATGTATTTAATTGACGTTTTTTAACCGAAGATTGATTGAAAGTAAATATGCGATTTTTTTACCGATAGATTAGCCATAACAAGAAACATAAGAGACAATATCTTCCGTGTACATTTACTTATGTACATTTACAGAATCAGAAAATAATTTAAAATTTAAGGATCCATTAAGCAATACACACAAAGTTCCACAAATTTTCGCTCGAATTATTTTCTCTCTTCATAAAATTATTAAAAGATTCACTTTTATTAAAAGGTATTAATTATTTACTAAAATTATTAAAAGATTCAATTCAAAGGTAACTATATTTTTACATTTACTTAACTATATTTTTGAATCATAAAATTAACTTTCAAATTTAACATTTTTTTAAGAAAAATTCTACTTTTCTTACACTTCAACCTTAACAGTTATAAATGTTAAATTAAAAATTTTACGTTTACAGTACATTATGATTTAACATATAGCATTAACTTCGAAAAATTGAAATGACAATTCATCGCCAGATTGTTCTGTTTTGAACAAGCACATGGAATATCTTGTCCTGTGTATGAGGGAGGAAATACGAATGTGGCATGAATACTTTTGAAGCTTGGCCAATACTCGTATATTGGTGAGAAACCTATACGATGAAAAAAATTTAACTCGAAACTGAGGAAATAGAAATATTTTTTTCGTGTTAAGCCCAATATGTTGATAAAAACACTCGCCAAAATTTTCAATGCAATCAAGTCTTATTAATTCCATTACCTATTAAACTATATACTTGTAGGAATATACAATGGAAACTTCCGTAGATTCAGGTCCCTTTGAATAGTACAGTAGTACTTCCCAATAAGGGACATCCACCGGACTAGACAGTTTGTTCTTTAAATAGAGGAGTCCCATAATAAGAAATGAATTCATATACTACTCAAAGGGGCCGGGGCCAACAAAAATGCCCCCCCAAAATAGATGTTTCTCTTATTCGGAGGCATTCCTTACAAGAAGTACTACTGTATTTTGATTTACCTCTTAATAAGGGCACCTTTATTTGAGGGACAAAATGTCCCAATAAGGGAGGTACTACTGTAAACTGAAATTTTCTCACTGTCTTTGAATATACAATAGTATCTCTTGTAAGCAGTCCTCTATTTAAGGGACAGTTCTGTTGGTTTCCGTTCCTTTGAAAAAATATATGTATCCATTTTAATTAAGGGAGAAAATGTCTGGTCCGTTGGGGATCCCTTGTTAGGAGGCACTACTGTACTATTAAAAGGGACCGGACCAATAGAATTGTTTCTCATAAGATATACGATTGTATATGTATTTACCTTTCATTAAAGGACATCTCTATTTATGGAACAAAATGTCCCAATAAGAGATGTACTACTGTACTTTGAAAGTTTTTTTTTCTTTCTCTCTAGATATACAGTCGTACCTTTTGTAAGGGACATCTTTATTTAAGTGACAATTCTGTTGGTCCTATGAAAAATAGTATATGGATTTCCATCTTATTAAGGGACACTTCTATTTCAGGGACAAAATGCCTGGTCTGGTGGGTGTCCTTTATCGAGAAGTACTACAGTATTTTTTTTCCTTTGGAAAACTACGAAATTCATCGATTTTGACTCAAAATTTAGCAATTTCGACACACAGTTCACCTACACTCAAAGCCCAGATTTCGATATACCCGTACAGAGTTCGTAAACTCACTGACCGGCAGATTGAAATGTTTCGGCAATGGCAAGGCCTTTAAAATACTCCAAAACAAATGGTAACCTAACAACATTTGTTTATCTTGCTAGGTAGAACGAAAAAAATAATAATAATCTAAAGAATCTGGGCCCAATTCTTTCGAGTTAAAGAGAAGAAAAGTATGAAACTACATATTATTTTGTTGGAGCCGCAATATTAGTGTTAACCCATTTTACATATTGAGTGTTTACATGATAAACGTTTTTCACTGTATTTAAAAAATTATACTCAATTCTTAAAGTTTTCAATAATTATAATACTTGCAAAGTAATTAATAGCATTTAATAATTATCGATAACAAACTACAGCATTCACCAATGTCCAATTACCATAATCAATCAGGTCAAAGTACTATAATTATTTTTCAATATTTTTTGCATTACATATAAACTATGGTAATCTGTTGGTCCAGGTCGGGAATACGCGTTCGGCATTGTTTCGTCGAATCGTGGGTAAGAGTGCTGATGCCGCTAAAGACCCACTGCGTAACGAGGCTGATGCACGTTAAATCTGTACATACTCCAAGTCCTCCGGTTGAAGCGTGGAAAGTTGAAGAGGAGGTGTTGTCCACGTCACTTGACCGAGGATCAAAATTACGAGGTCCGTCGCCAATAGACCTCGTGTTGATACTAAGAGCGACGTTTATAAACAATCAATCAGATTTCTTAATTGGTAAAATTCTTCCTTTTCTGTGGATTAAGGGTTCTATCAACTAGCCATTTTGATATCGTGAACATGACGTTAATTGTATGGGGTTTTTACTTATCTTCGCAAAAATCTGAACTATTCTGTTTAACAGAACACTACAAAAAGCATCCGAAAGACTAAACAGTGATGACAAGGCAATGTGAACAGCCTGTGATAGAATTTTGCTACCAATTTTAATAAACATTTTTATAGATAAGAAAAAAAAAATCCACCAAAGTGCTACTAAAATAGACAAAAATATACTTTTGAAAAAAAAAAAAAACATCATGGTTATTTTTCTCTTCGAATGTTTCTGAACGCACGCACAATATAAACCTGGAAAAGTCATTTTTGAAATTTATTATCTGTAAACGAATTTTAAAAATTGATTAGCACTGGGATCTTTAAAAACATGCTTATTTGAACTCACAATTCACAGACTAATAGAAGACATCTATGGGGAGAGCATGCCTTTGTTAGGTTTTTTTTTTTTTTATTTTGATACCGATTAATTATTATTTATGTTCAGCAAATAATTATCGAGTCTCAATACAATCAAAAAAATGAAATTTTAAAAATATGAAATTTTAGGTAAAGGAAATTTAATCTATATGAAGTATCATATACGTTATTCCCCATTAGATTTTAATCGATATTTTTAAAAATATTTTATGTTTAATACAGCTATATATACTCTCATGTAGAATATTGGAATTTTACTAATATTAAATAAATATTCTGGAATAATAAAAGAAGCAATTGATGAAAAACTACCTAAATCATTGATGTAATTCGATACAGAATACTATTTTATTTTTTACAAAGAAGATTTTTTTAGTTGGAATAATTGTTATAGTAAAACTAAATACAACACACACAATAAAAGATTTATTTTTACTTCATTATTTCCCCCTTGAAAATCGAAAAAGGATAAAAAGTTTTGAACTGGGAGCGAGACGAATAATTTTGAAAACTTTATCTTCACGATAGTTAATATCATTGAACCATGAGTTCATAACAATACAACAATCTAGTAAACAACAGTAAGCTATATTTTTCTCTATGAACACTAAAACGTTTTAAACTAAGACAATCTTAAATCGACAAAAATAGGCATTCGAGAGAGGTAAAAGTTTCGTATATTGAGTAAGTTTTTCATTCCTCTATATCATTATACCAGATAAAACAGCAACGTGGAACAACTTAATTATTGCCTTATTCTTAGGGCTTACGAAAACTAATTCTGTTTTTCATTATTATCGGACTTCATTAGCACTAACAAGAGGCTGCATCTGTTATTTCCTGATACACCGAAGCAGTAATCTACACAGCGCAGCAGGAAGCAGAGACCTTGTTTACGAGAAATCTTTTTTTCATTATTATTATCTTGACTTTTTAAGCGAAGTCAAGGTTGGGTTACTGAGCTTTGTCTTTCTGCAGCATTTTGACAAGTGAATTCTCTTTTATGAGCATAAAACTGAAGGATATTGCCTGTATGCCAACGATTTAAATACAGGGAAAGTTTTTTGACGAGAGAAATAGGTGATGCCCTTCTAGAAATACATATAAGTTTCCTTAACGACATATATGTGCAATAAGTAAAAAGAAATTTTTTTTTTGTTTTTGCTGTTTCATTGACATGAAAAGAATTTTTTTGAAGCAAAGATACAATAGGCAATCTGCTTAAACGGACTTGTTTGAATTGGTCGCTCAGCAGTGAAGTGATTCATACGATTCTGTTATGAAGGGTCGGTCTATCGCTAGCCCCAAGTTTTTAAATCAAATGCTCCCTTATAATAGTTCCAAAATTTTCTCCCCAATTTGCTCCTAAGTTACATTTACATTCTTATCCGATCATTATTAAAAGGTAAAATGTATTCCCGAAATGCGATGCCTTTAAAAGGATGCATTGTGCTAATAGGAAGGTTTGAATATTCCAGTCAATATGTCCCCTAATTCTTTTAGGTACCAGTTGCTATTCAAAATATACACAATTCTTAGTTGCTGAGATCGCCATGCCCTCCTCCTAAGGCAACCTCTATCATCATGTCTGGAGTTAAACAAGTACCATCATGTCGAATAAAGCCCTCTAGAACGTGGAGTTCACTAGTGTACCATCTAATTCACACGTAGTCACCATTACGCCTTAAATTAAGGCGAAATTCATTAGGAAAGACCACCTAATGCAAATTATCGTGTCAGTATCCATGCTACCAAACCCATTAAAACTGCTAATGCGGCTGCTTTTTTTATGAGGAGAATCGTGTACAAAGGGAAGCCTTCCAAGAACTCCACGGTACAACAGATGCCAACGAATTTTTGAAGCAGATAATGACATACCTATATCAGTGCTCCAATGTTTTTTCTGTCGAGATGATGTTGTAAGGTTGACACTGCCACACGAATGGGTTCTACCACTAAGTGTGACACTGTTCATTTTCCTATACGTCCCGTTGATTTGAGCCCAGTGTTCCCTACACTCGCATCACTGACGTGACATTGCATTATAATTACTATGTTTAGTGTATTATGGCTTTTTCTTACTCTTGGTAAACACAATAACTCAAATAATACTTAATAAAGAGCCTGTCTTTAACAAATAACAACAACGTTTTATTTACATTTTATCGTCCACCTCAGAACTAACTTCCACTCCTACTTCCCACTTACGAGTATAGGCTTCATCAGATCTTATTACGCTGGAAGCCCCTTTCTCGACAAAGAGGGAAGGGGTACCACAATTTTATCATGGCTATTCAGAAAGTAAGGAACGTTTCCGTCAGACGTCGCTAGGCGCGCACCAATCACGTATATTTTGGTGTCTGCGTGTTCGGCATCTCAGTCGGCGTCCAGTCATCACAACGGGAACATTTCCACGCTCCCCGTTTTTTCGATATTCAAATTTAAAATATGCGCTGCAAATGAAAACCCCGCCAGTTGTGAGGTGTGGTCTGCGATATGGTTTTTGTTGGCAAAAAACCTAAAACCTATGGAGATTTATCGGCAAGTGTGCGAAGTGTACAGAAACAAAGTAATGCATGAAAGTTCAATCCGGAAATGGTGCATTCAGTTTAAAAATGGCCGAACTAACGTTCACGATGAAGAGAAGAGTGGACGCCTTAGCATTGTGACTGACGAACTGGTCGCTAAAATTGATGAAAAGATTTGTGAAAACCGCTGCTTCACAATAACGGAGCTTTCGCTTATTTTCCACATGTTTCACAGACTTCGTTGTTTGAAATTATCACACAAAAGCTAGGCTACCGCAAATTTTGAGCTAGATGGGTGCCGAAATTGCTTACAGACCACATAAAGGTCAGCGTATGGGAGGTTTTCCCTCATCCACCCTATAGTCCCGATCTTGCACCTAGTGATTTTCAATTGTTTCCAAGAATGAAGAACTGGCTAACAACACAGCGCTTTGACGACGACAAGGAGCTGCGAGTGCGCGTCACTGAGTGACCGAGATCGCAGGCGGCAGAATTCTATGACGAAGGAATTTCAAAGCTTGTCCACCTCTATGATAAGGGCCTCAATTTGTTTGGTGACTAGGTAGAAAAGTAGAATTTTAGTCGCTCTTTCTGGTATATATAATATTTTTTTTCTTCTTGTATTTAGTTTCTTTTTAATTCCAAAGCGTTCTTTACTTTCAGAATATGCCTTGTACATCACATACACCCCATGAGAGCTGATATCGTACGATAACAAATCATCTTCAAGAATAACAGTCATTGATCTTAATTCAAACGCCATTACTTAGTAAAGGCCTCCCATGTCGTCGTCAAGGTATCGTGGCATCACTTGATGCGTTTACCATTGACAGATAATCATGAATTATTTTTCGTTCTCAATTTAAATTGAAAAATCAACAGTTTAGAGGGGCTCTTCTCAGTTCACGCTAGCAAGATTAATCTTAAGATTCTAATAATTTTTATAGAACATCCTTATTTGTAGTAATTTTCAACTCACTCGCGTGATTCCTTCATGGCGTTGCAATTTTCATAAGAATGTGTATTTCTTCAGCTATCGTTTCCATATAAGAATGGATATCTGGGTGTATCTCAGGGTTTTACAGAATTTTTACGTATTTTGGATATTATTTTTATGAACAATTCCATACAGAAGGTATTCTTTCAAAGACATAAGGGAAAAATCGATTTTTTTTTCGTCAAGAATATTCACATATTCTTAAAAACTCGGAGTTTAAGAGCCACATATCTTTTCAGTTGAGCAATGAATGTATCGTTGTGCGAATGTTATGTTATTATTCGAGCATTATATGCGACCTGCACATTTCGCATAAATTTAAAGAGTGAAAAATGTACATTGTTAAAATAAGAGAAATTTAAGAAAGAAATAAAAATTAAGCGCATTTTAAATCAAGAAATACTCATGTAATAATAATACTACAAATATGTACTTGTTTATGCGTTTTTTTAAAAGAAATTTGTTCATGTCGTGGTTCAAAACTGCAAAGTTTGTCACCCGTAACCATCGTGTTGCTTCTAGGTGCGACGTTAATAATTTTTCAAATCAAGGATAAATCTTCTATTAAAAGTGTGAATGCTTAACTGATTCGATAACTTGTTCTATTAACGGCACACTTTGAAGTAACAAGTCGGCCCTTGGAGATGGATTCCTTATTGCTGTACATCAGTTGGATTTTTTATTATCATCACTAACGTCGCACTGAGAAGCAACGCGAGGGCAACTGGAGACGGATCTCGTAATTCGGAGCCTCGGTCAAGTGATGAGGACGACACCTGAGTTATCCCCCTCCCTCTCCCGTCTTTCACACCATACCTACGGGAGGACTTTGAGCAACGGCAGATTCAACATGCATCAGCCCGGCGGGTTTGAACATCAGTTTAGTGATGAGGACGATACTTGAGCTGACAACTCCCTTTCGAAACTTACACACAGTGTTAATGTTAGATCTTTGAGTCCCATAGTTCTAATGTGCATCAACCAGACAAGGGGCTGCAGTGGCGTCAAAACTCGAACACAAGATTCGATGAAAACCACGTCGACCACGAAGTTAAAAACCGCGGCCGCAGAAGGTTTTCGAATGAAATTCAGAATATTAGATATTCAGGACATTAACTTACCTAAAACGATAAAGAACTTTAAAAAAAATTCACAGGAAAGAAAAGAAAGGAAGAACATCCCCCGCAAAAAAACCCTCATTCGATCGATTTTGAACTGAAAAAAAAAATCGCTTCGAAATCTCCGTCGTCGCCTGTGGTCAGCCTCTGAGCGAGACATTCCAAAACAATAAAATTCGCACACCCACGCCGAAGTTATTCGACTTGGAAACATCACAGCGTCGATTCGTGAAACCTCCGATTCACCGGTGTACGTGAAGTTAAAAAAGAAAAATATGCAGAGCCACAGAGTGACAAGCGGTGATGAAAAATGACGCAATTTCAGCAGGAATATAGCTCTCGAGGCAATGATGACTTAGAGGTAGTCTGGAAAGTTGTTTTCGACAGATAGAATTGGAAATGATGCATAGGCGCATACTTTTTTTTAACAGCCTCCAGCAAAATGTTTTTCAGATGTGCCTCCGTCAATAATTCCGAGTGTGATGGATTTTGGCCAGAGATCACCGCTTACTGATCTATTTAAGCAGTCATTGCACGTATCGTTTATCATGCCCGTGGACTGTAATCGTTAAAAATCGATTTAAAATTAAATGAATCAGCCAAACAAAAAATATTCACAATTAAATACCTTATCAAGGAGTTAAATATATATATTGATGTACTCCCACACCGATGATGTTTGAACATCTATCCGTGATCCAGCACAGAGTACCAATATAATTTCGAAACATAAGAATATATAAACCAAAAATTAATTTTACAAATGCAAAATATTATACATAATATTAAATTATACATAATACACGAATTGGTTAATTAACGTTGCATTTGGAAGCAACATGAGGGCTATTGGCGGCGGACCTTGTAATTCTGTACCTCGGTCAAGTGACAAGGACATCTGAGCTGATCACGTGAATGGGAGGACTCGAGACTCCTATCAAATTTAACGTGAATCACCCCCATCCTCTAATGGCATATCTTTAGTGGGTCAAGGTTCGAACCCTAGACTCGACGAAAATAACACCGTCTGCTACCATGATCACTAGACAATCGCGGTCGTCATAACATATATAATAGAACATACTATACATAATATTTTATTGTAATTATGAGAGCTAAAACTTCCAATGAATTTATAAATCTTCGTGAAGTTTTCTCTTTTTCGCCATTTTGTACGATTTTATTCCGTTCTATCGATTTTATTTCTTCCAATGAATACCGTTTATATTCCATGTTTATGCAAATACTCGTAGGTAGGAACTGTAGACAGAACTTTTAGTTTGCCTTCATAAGTCGTCTAAAGGAGATATGACTTGATAAAGGATATATTACAATTCCATGACAATGGTCGTTGACGTTGATAGTAATAAGTGGAGTTTGGATTTAGTTCAAATTTAATAATAATTTCAACTTTTATCTTACATCCATTAGTTATGATTAGTTTATTTTGTTCATCTCAAATACATAGCCTTACTTTTTGCTATTTATCTCAAGTAGGGAGTTATAAATGCATTTGATGAATAAAAACTTGTCAGTTCTTGATCTGATATCTTCTTTATATCTTGTTTAAACTATGTGGTCAATTTTCTAACATTTAATTTAATTCTTGAATGCATATCTGTTTAAATATTTTAAAAGAATAAAGATTGATAAAATTAAGATTTTCTTTTCAAGTATATGTTTCAATAATTTAACATCTGATGAATTCTAATCTGTGTGCAAGAAAAACATAGATTTTGAATTAATTTCATTCAGCGCTTTTTTAATAGGCGAAATGGAACAGCTTAGTGTATTTCTAAAAATACACAATAGTACATAGATTTTTTGGTAAAGCTCCTTCATTTCAGTTTTGATGTCAATAATTAGAGATTCCAAACAAAAATAACAAAGAAACCAACAAATCCTTCGCTTCGTGAGTAGAAATAATTACTACAGAGGAGCAAAATTAAATTAATTATGATCTACAAAAATTTGAAACACAATACACAATTATAGAGCAAAATTAATTACTTTTCCAAAATCTAAAGGAAAGAAAAAGGAAAAGATTTTAACAACTGGAATTTATCTCGCGCATTGCTTCAGTTCAGCTCTAAGTAATTTCAAACAAAACGATTGTTTTCTAATTCCATTTAATCTAGGTAAAACTGTGTTTTTTCTTATGCAATTATTTCGTACAAATGAAGCACCAGAAATAAGTTTCTGGAAGAATAATAATTTTTCTGATTCTATCAATTCTTGGATCTCGATGTTCAGGAGTAAGTGAAAAGTTAAATTGCTCATCCAATTGCTCGCAAAGTCTTCCATTAATTGCAATAAACAAAATTACTCTTTTCATAAAAAATATTTGGAGAAAATCATTTATATATTATTCTTCTCTTATGAATTGTATAAAGTTATGAATGAAATGTGTTATTTTCTTCTTGAAATCATAACAAATATAGCATATATTGAAAGTCAAAGATTTATTCTAAGTTAATATAACTCACCATTTAATGTTATTTTGATAATCAAAGAGGCGGAACAATATATATCAATAATAATTCTTTGTGTGAAAATTATTTTCTAGCCTAAAAAATAAAAATTATAGCAATCATTTGCTCAAAATATATTGTTTCATATCTGTTAACATTTGAAAATCTATTAAGTTCAAAATAAATTAATATCAACATTCCTTTTTACACCACGTTCCTTATTTCTTAATTATCAAAAACTGATTTTGTAAAATGCTATTTTATTACTTAACCAAACAGTAATATAAGAATTACTTTCAATGTAAAAAGCTATTTAAAAGTAAAACAAACCAATTTAAGTAAAATAAAGCATTTTTATAGCTTGTTGTTTGATATAACTTCAAAATATTGATATATGATTAATGAATAAAAAATCTTACAAAATAAACAGTATGAAAATCATATCTGAAAAGGGTTATATTTTGAATTATCAAAAATGTTAGAAATATTAAATTTATTTCATGCTTAAAAAAAGAGAAGTAACAATGTATTTTCAAATTTGATTTGTTATTGAATTGCCTGCTCAATAAATATCTTTTCATAAAAAGGAAATGTCACAGATATTTTATAACTTTGCAGACATTTTTTTTTATCTGTGATTGCTTTCAGCATGTTTCCGTGGGAACTCTCAACAACCTTTTCTGTTTTTTTAATTAAATTCCTACTATTAGCTCACACGCTCCCTATATAACTATATATTGTTCAAATTTTCAGTCGTTAATAAAATACTTTTTATTCATCCACTCAGGTTCAAATTCATTTTCTTAAACTTGTAGTGGATGACACTTGTTTACATGTAAATACAGTTTTCTCAAATATTAATTCATTCAATTAAATTTAATTGGTGAAGCTGCAATTTAGCCCAACCACTTGGTGCGATTTCAAAAATTGCCAAACTTGGCGATTTTTTTTTTTTTTTCTTTTTGGCTGAACGTTAAGTCCGCGAAGCGGATCAGGGAAGCCAAATTTTGCAAAATACCATCAAATAATTCAAGGGTAGTTGGGCTAAACTGCATTCCAACCGTTTAATTTACCGGAATTAAGAAACAAGCCAATGCTTCTACAACGTCATTTGTCTTGCTATGGCAAAGTTGGTAGAGCGTCGGCGTAGAATCTTCATGCCTATGGATCGAATCTCGTCGAAGCATGATTTTCAGATAATTAATTTTAGCTTTTTTGGGAGAAAAAACTTTCGCTTATACAAGATATTTAGCAGGATATAATTTTAGGAATAAATACCGTCAGTTACGAAGCGTGTAGATCGCTGTAAAAAAGTTTCTTTTCCCACTTAATATTGTGATTCTGCCATATGTATATACATATTTATATTAATTGTAATTATTTAATAAAAAATAGTTAAAATAAAAAATTTCTTTGTAGACCTATGTAGGAATTGACTTAAATTTTTTTTTATATTACTTATTTTATTTGTTTCTAAGCAAATAAACTTTTCATATGATTAATTTTGGGTTGCGCTCAAATTAATTTTAATAATTAGTCGAGCAAGAGCAACAATCTTAAGTCAAGGTCATTGTCAGTTTTTCGGTGAATTCAGTTATAAAACTCCTATTCTGTATAATGTTTTCTGAAAAAGATGAAACAAAATTTTTTTTTACAAATCATTAGAAACCTTCCTTGAGGTCAAGATAAAAGTTTTTTTTGAGAAATATAAATACATCTCATTGTAAACAAAAACGAAATGAGTGTTTTTAGCAAATTTCTTATTTAACGATTCACTTAAAATCTTTCAACCTGAAAGAAATACAACTAAAAAACATCTTTAGAATTATTCTCCCCCCCCCCTCCCATTTCAATGAGGAGCCAAATAGAATTTGTAGATATTGAGAAAACTTTATGCATCTATAAATAAATTGATTTTAATTCGAAAAAAGATAAAATTGAAGAGATATATTTCTAGAGTTAAGTTCAGCTGTATTCAATAAGGATTTCAAAAAATTTTAGCTACTGAAAAATTATCAGTTTTTTTTATCTCATATGAACACATATTTCGGTATTTAAAATCCTAAAATTAGTCTTTTTTAACTAAATAATGCTATATTTCGAAAGTAATTTCACGTAATAACTTAACTCTAAGGGTAAACTGCTTTAAATTCAACGTTTTAATTCTTAATACATTAGCACATTTATTTTAAAACTTTTTATAAAAAAGGTTAACATAATTTAAATTTATTTTTATGAGACGAGAAAAAACCGTTTCATTCATTAACTTACCCATTTGGTTTCCATTAAATTAAATTTTATGATTTGGTTTCTCCCTAATCCTTTTTGTCATTATACATATTTTTACACTTAGCTGTTATACTCGTTTATATTTTAAGAATTTCTGGTTCTTGAATAATGTGCCAAACATATTACAAAAATATTGCAATTCAGTTTAATATAAAATAAAGAATAACAAATAAAGTGATTAAAATAATTCCAAATGATGTCATAAAATAAGCATCTGCTTTCAACAATTTCATTTGTAAAATTTAACAGTTTCACGATAATTATCGATAAATTGATGCATGTCTATGGAAAATATCAAATTAATATTTATAATAACTTTTTGTCCCTAATTTTTACAATAAACAGCACATTCATTTCTCAGTTAAGCTACTTATTACCAATAGTTACAGCCCACTTTCAGGTACATTTATTCTTGATCTCTCTATTCACAAGCGAAGAGGCTGAATTCAAAAGAAAAATTGTGGCAACGAGCCAAAAGAGCTACCACAGCGACACCGAGCGGATTACGTCTTAAGTAGCGAACTGTCAATGGTTCGATACACCTACAAACGCGATCGATTACGGAATCTAAGGAGCTATTTGTTTACGATACTTCTTGAATCGGAATTCATTCAACATGCTTGAATGAATGAATCGGAATTTTAAAATATTCTGTTTTCCCGTTAAATAATTATTGAATAAAAACTTGGTGGTGGACGAATGAAACCGAAACTGATTTCATTAAACTGAATTTTTAAAAAAATGATGTGTCTTTACATTAAAATCTAATAATATTTTTTTCTTTTATTAAAATAAAGTTTTGCTTAAAAATAAGATAGCGTTATACATATAGAGTAAATATAACAATTTAATGTTCTTTTCGCTCAAAAATGAGAAATGCATTTTTGAAAAAGGTATTAACTTATTAAAGTATTATCACAATATTAACTCTGACCGAAATGTTATCTAACACCCTGTGAGAATATGCAAACAAGGCAATGAATATAAGATAAAAACACATTATAATCAATGATGATAGCAATGATAATATGCAATCATGAGATTACGCTCTGAAAATCTTAATCATTGAGTATTTCTATCAATGCAATCAGAATTGCATTAGCAAAATTTGTAGTTCAATCAAAGGATGATAAGACTCAAAATGAAGAAGGAATGTTTTTTTAATATTTTTGGAGAAATAATAATTTAATTAAGCTTGTGAGTAGAACCTATATTAAATTATCATTCTCATGATACATACACACATGTAATAATTATCTATTTTATGCAAAGAATAATTGCTATCCAACTATATACATTTTAGCATGCTTTCACAACCAATCCAGTGATTTACTGATACAAAAACATTAAAAAGAAATCTGTATAGTAAAATTAATAGTTCTTAAATATGTAATTATAATTATACGCAGTTAAATTATATTTAAGAAAATCCAACAAAAAATGATAAGAGTAGCAAATATTAAAAATGTATTATTGACTTAAATAATAAATATATGTACAGATTCTTAACAACTTGAGCTCTGAAATCAACTGCGACTTCCATTTTTTAAACAATTTTGAAATTATCTAAAAAACGATAAGTGAAGTAATGAAGCAGATATTTTTTTTTTTGCGCCAAACAAGAGCAGCTTCGTCAATTTTTATGCTTTATAAGTTGGAAAATTTTTCAAATGAAGCAGAAAATTCATTTTTTTTTTTTGTGCGGAACAAAAGCAGCTTCGTCAATTTTTATGCTTCATAAGTTGGAAATTTTTTCAAATGAAGCGACTTACTTTTTTATACAGTAAAAATGACAGATATCGTCTCAATATAAGAGCTTGTTCTTTTTTTCCCCCTTTTCATGAACGGACTTAACTGTTTCAAATTGATCTTTAAAAACCACTTTCTAACTCTACAGTAATAAGAAAAAGGCACGAATAAATGAAAAAGAAAACGAAAAGAAGTGAAAAAATGTATATAATTTAGGTAACAACAACAACAACAAACAGAACCTGGCAGAGGAAAAAAAAACTGACAATCGAGATAAAAAGATACGAAAGACGAACAAAATAATATAGCAAAACATGAACAAAGAAATTTAACAATAACATCTTCTCTTTTCGTTCACTTACTGATTTATTTCGAAAGGGAAAAAAAAGGGACCGAAAATACAAAGTAAACTGAAAGATTTCCAGTTAGCGGTATATCACATGTCTCATTATTTTACACACGAAACGGGCATACTTCTTATCATTTTATGGTGAATTTTTTTTAAGTCTTCAAAGTTTTGAGACGTTCAACGGAACAAAAAAAAAGATAGAGGAGTAGCAAAATATGATATCATTTGCGAAAAGAAGGGGAAAAAGATATTGCGCTCGCTTTAACGTTTTTCCTTTGGATCTTAATCCAGGACATTCCAGAATTTATATTTCCGATATTTCTTCTGTAAGTATCTGGAGAAATAATCTGGTTGCTCAGAAACAGATAAGAAGTCTCATAAAGAGAAACAATTATCGTAGTCTTAGCAATCTCTATCATTAGGTTGCTGTGATTAGGAATTACGAATAGTTCCATGCTAAACAAGTAACGAGCAATTGTTTATATATATAATTTTTCGGTACATCGTAAATATTGAATTGAAAACATTTTGTGTATAAGTCGAGGCACAATAAGAAAAGTAATGAATTTATTTTATCTTCACACGAGAGAGAAGCAGATACATCGGGAAGGGTGGACAACGCACGTCCATCCACTCTGATAATTATGAATGAAGTGAAAAAAAAATTTCCCCGTTTGGTTCTCCACGGAAGTTAAATTAAGTATTATACAGATCACACATGGCAATAGATGCAGGGATCTTTAGTTATTTCACATGGAGTCTGAGCGTTTTGTAAGGAATATCTTTATTAGTTCAAAGCATGGGAAATGCTGTTCTAAGCATTTTTGGAAATCGCGTGATCGCATAAAATAAAAGGGATGGGATTACGAAATAACGATGAACGCAGAAATATGGGAGTGAAAATATGAGATTAGGGAAATTATTACACACACACACACACACACACACAGAGAGAGAGAGAGAGAGAGAGAGAGAGAGAGAGACGATAATCTTGATGTTTACTAATTAATCCAAACACTAAATGCCTTTTACAACGAATGATGATGATTTAAGTTTGAATTGAAAAAGATACTATACATGAAGAACTTTATAAAAGTATAGCTTAACATAATATCTACCAACAGATTCTAAAATATAAAGGGAAAAAAAAAAAAGAAAAACGCCATATTGGTTATTTTTATTCATTATTCATAGCAAGTGTTAGAAATATGTTCTTTTTCAAGTGACATGTACTTGTTCGTTGTATGTGTAGTTATTTATTCAAAAATGAAAGCAAAAATATATATATTGCTAAAGTCCATCCTTCTCCACGTAGATTATGGAAGAACAATTAAAACTCAGTCACAAAAAAAATTCTACCCAAGTGCAGTTAAATTTTTTTTTCATTATGTTATTACGACGTAGATATATCTTCAATGTACAAAACTAACATTGATATGCTTTTGAATCCATTCAAAATTTAAATTATGAAAAACGTTTCATAGATGGATATCATTTAAGTATTAATTATTTTTTGATAATATGTTTATTGTTCACATGAAACAGACCTCCAATAAACTCAGAAATAGCATTTTAAAAATTTTTCTGCGTCAGTTCAAAATGAAGCAGTCTTTATACATAAAGAAGTATATAAAATTACCGATAAGACCCTGTGATTATTCATGAATGTGTACGTTTTTATTGTTATCGTGGTCCAATCAAACTATCGTGAATAAGCACCAGAAAAATAGAGTGTCATTAAGCGTATATACTCCAAAAAGAAACTACCCATAGAATCAGAAATTTTCAAATCTGTTTACTAAAATATATCTCAAACAAACACACTAAACAATCTAAAGTTTAATAAAATCATATACGGAATTCGAGACTCAATCCACAACTCGATTAACTCGTCAAAAAATCGACACCGATTTGCATATATTTTCATTTCGAAAAAACGAAACTCTTTAGAAAAGTTGGAAATGCTGCTATGAAATAGAAAAAAAACTTATATATCCGAATTTTTTGCCACAGACCCATAGCATAAGTAAGATAGCAGTCGGTACATAAGGGTTTAGCTATTTGCACACACACAGTTCAGCAATCGATTTTCAAAAAGGTTGGATCACGAAGGGAAGATAACAAAGAAAAAGAATAATAAATAAAACTAACTGAAAAGCAGGAATGATCCAGGTAGAGTGTGCTTTCCCGTCTCACATCGATGTTTATCTAGAAAGAAAACATTTAGGAAGAAGGAAAGTCATCGTGAGTATGTGGATTGTGGGTTTATTTTAAAGTGGAAACGTCAAGAGGAGGAATTGAAAATGTAGGGAACTGTCCCTTTGGAAGATAAAAAAAAAGTTGGAATCGTAACACACTCAGTGACCAGGAAATTGGGAAAGTGTTTTTCAGACGGAAAGAAAACACCGCCACGCCACGAGTAAAGAAATTGAAATGGGGGTCCTGCAGCTGTGATAGTGGCTTAGCTGAAACTTCTTACAAAATAAAAACGATATCGTGTTGCGAACTGCCTTTTTCTGTAATGTATATATGTTGGGTGAATCTAAATAAAAGTTTCGAAAAATATAAAATGAAACTTTGCTCTAAAAGGAACAAATGAAATGCGATATGGAAGTGTGCGACAGCGCCATGAAAGATTATGTCTTCACGGAAAGTTGCTCACAGATACACTAACAGTGTCTATAACGAGCAAAATGATCTCAAGAATGAATGAGATTTTAATATGAGGTATGTATTTAGAATTTGAGAATAACGAAATAAAATACTATACAAATAATTAAAACATTTTTCTTTTCTGGACGCGCATACTCACTTCTAAAGAGTCCACATTTTGAAAGACGTATGAGGTGTTACTGTAAGCACCACCCAAACGTAAAAATTTGATTTAAAACCTCATAATAACTGAATATATAAATGTAGAGAGAGATAATTATTCGTCCCGTATCATGAGACGTGTAATTTTTTCACACACGCGTGGTCGAAACTTTTAAAATTGATTGGAAAATATTTATCATTCATTTTTTTTTCCACTTCTAGTTCGTTTAGATGAAAGTAATCTTCCGATAAGTTATTATTTATTGCTACTAAAATTTGCATTTTTCTTAAAGGAGTCTCAGGTCCCTTTAACTTTAAAATTTTTGATTTTTCAAAAAAAAAAAAAAAAAAAAGAAAGTATGTTACAGTCACATCTTTTCTGAACTTTTTGGTGTCACATTTTCAATGAACAACCAAATCTTCCAGCGTTATCGTGAAAAAAATAAACCTTGTTAAACTTATTTTTATTTTCCAAATTAAACTTCGTTTTCACAAAACAAAACACTTTAGCTAACGAGCAGGGTTTCCTAAAATTATTTATTCTAATACGATGAAAATCCATACACATATTTAGAATAAGTTTCTTTATGAGTTATACATGAATGTTTAGACAAACTAATAAAAGCAATTTCATATGTATTTTAAATTGAATTTTTTTCCTTAAAATTTCATAATTTACTTTATAATTGTATTAAAAACATTTTTTTCCCTCTACATTTCTTAAAGAATATGTATAACTTAAAAACAGAATATTTTTCTACTCGATGAGATATCTTGTAAATTTTGTGCTTCAGTATCCTGCAAGCAGTAAAATAACGATTTCGATTTTTTTGTGTGTGTGTTTTTTTCCGAAAGTGTCCATTTTATATTTCTTTACAATCTGTAAAGATTTTAAAAAGCGTATCAAAATATGACAAATGAAGTAAATATATATGAATATTATATGGTAAATGTTTCATGTTTCTGCTTTGTATAATCGATAAGTAATATTGGTTTGAAAAGTGACGCTTTATCCCCGTGCTCAGATAACTGAAAAGAGTCATGAGGCCCTAAATGGACTGTTAATTATTTTAAAAATAATGAAAATCTTTAATCTGCCATCATATTTAATTGAGGTTTCTTAAATGTATCTGCATTCAGATTTGAAGAACTTAATCAGTAGTGGGATTCAAATATTTAAACAATTAATTTGTCCCTTAATGACTATATGTGTGTGTGTGTGTGTAGTTTATAATTTCAAACACTTTAACTCTTAAACAACAAAAAAGAGGAAAATAAAACTTTTATTATAATAAAAAGTTCTAAATTAAAGCAATAGTAAGTAATACTTTAATAAAATAAAATAAAACTATTGTTACAATATTTCCTTACTACTCTAGGTTTAGCAATTTTGCTTTCGTTTTCATCAGAACACGATCGGTTGCGCGATTTATCTTCGACTTTTTTTTTTTTCTTCTTTTTCATTTAGTAATAAGACACTCACTGCTTCAGAAGCAGACATGTTAGGCTAAATAGTCATTAGAGATATGATAAATGCAATTTCTCTTTACTGAACACATGATATAAAGGCGGCTGTCTAAGCGCTCACTTCAGAAAAAATCCTGATTAAGTGTGCTATTTTAACAACGAATTCGCCGAATTCAGTTAAAAAAAGTTATTGGATGATTGTATCGAACCGAAGGGAATTGGATTCCACCATTGAATTAATTGTTATACCTTACATTGATAGATAAATATTCCAAAATTCTTGCCACATTACCAAGTGTAATTTTCAAGATGATTTCAAAGGTTTGAAATCAAAGCGATAATCTGAAAAACATGCAAGTTATTGTGATATCTATCTTTTAGATATGGAAAGCTTAAACAGTACTAATGCAAATCAATATTTTACCAAAGTACCATCTCAAACACATATGTCTTAAACAATTTAGTTTGAATTAACGTAGTTTCTGAGCTACACGAAGGATGTTGAAGGTGGATCTCGTAATTCTGAACCAAGATCAAGACGAGCTCGCATGCCTCACCTTTTCATTTTCATACCACATAAGAACATTAAAATTGAGTTTGGCTGAACGTGCAGTTCAGCTACTCACTATAGAGACAATGTCGAGTTCAAGTACATTATATAGAATGCAGGTTTGAGTACATGACAGTTGATTCAATCTCCACGAAAACTATATAAGATAGTTTATGTAAGTGAAAAACTATTTCCTACTACACACAACTTGTGTGGGGAAAGTAAAAGCAGGAAATGAATATTAATACTTATACTGCAGTTTAATAAAATGGCCCTCTGGCGAAGCATACCAGCAGAAATTGCATATTCCCAAGGATGGTTGATTCTTCCAATGATTCCGAGAACAAAACCTCTACAGGCAGCAGCCTAGTTATTAGGCAAGACTTTTAATAGAATCGTGACTCGTTTAGAAGACTCCAATCACGAGGATATAGTCTCACGACTATCGTCAATAGGCTACAGCACTCTTGTATAGCAGTCTTCCGTTCTGTTATATAACCTTGTATATATAACTGAACGAAATGACAGGAGATAGCAATCATTTCGTTCGAAGGCAGACAAAAATTCTACCACTACGCCTTTTTTTTACTATCTGAAAACATTTTTCAAGAAAAAAAAATAATTAGAATATATCAATTTATTTTTGCAGAGGAAAGAATGTGTTCTGAAGTTTAGAATAATGGGGGGAAAAAAACGAAGCCTTTACGATCACGTTTAAGTGTCACCCGCATCGACATCCCAGCTTTTCCAAAAGTGAAGAAACATCGATAACTATTAATGTTCTCAATACCTCCCAATGTAATACATCCGGGGAAGGGAGACGGTATAACATGAAGATTAATTGCTACGATTCCGCTTCAGTGCAATGAGTAAACGCGCCTTTTCGCTTAACATGGTGAAAACTCTTTTAACAAATGGAGAGCGTTTAATGAGGTCAAAACCAATCGACGGCAACGAAAGTTAAATACCATTTCGCGGTCGTTTCCACCAAATATAAGCACGCGTAATAAATTTAAACCGAACGTGTTCTGTTGGAATATTCGACGAAGAAGGATTTGCAGGAATTCAGTAATTTATGTGTCAGTGTCGAAAATTTTACCGAAGACAGGCGAGATTGACCAAAGTGAACTACGTGTCGCTGAGAATAAACACTTTATTACGGTTGGAAATTAATCACTTGCTGGAAATTGTGGAGAGTAGTGTTGTCTGGATTGGGAAAATAGAAACGCGGACAGCTCAATAAAGATGGATGGTGATCTTAGACAATGTTATGCTTTCACCAAACGAGGTAACAATTATGTTAAATGTAATTTGACGAGATGAAAGTTTTGCCCTAAGATTTAAATTTCCTTCATAAAAAAATATCGATGAATTTAAAATCCATGAAACAGTTATGTGAATTATTTGAAAGAATTAAGAACTTAAAATGGAATTCAGGAACACAATCCATTTTATAATTGTTAATAAAGACTTTATAAAACATTTAAGTTAACTAAGTAAATAATAGTTCTAATTTGTATGAATAATGATGTCATAGAATAAATTGCCCAATAAGCTAATTTGATTCTTGAGACCATTAGAATCAAACTCTTAAACAACTTTTAAACAAAAAATACAGTTGTATTAAGTATTATTCTCAGTTTTGAAGGGTTTCGACTTTTCAATAATCTATGATTTATATCTCTGTCTCCGTTCATTTCATATATTTAGAAACTAAAACTTTTAAAGACGCTCGTTTAAGTAAAATTGAATCGCAAGGGAAAGAAATTAATATCTGCCATCTACCGTACTTTAACGCTTGTGAAGAACTTCATGTTTAAGGAACCCACTGACTTTTGAGGCATAGAATTTGGAAAAAAAGATTTTATCAAAAACATTTTTTTTTTTTAAGGGTACCAGGACATGAGGGGGAAGGGATTATGGAATATCATATTTAAGACTCCTAGTTTTTGTGATATACGTCTTTTAAAATTATTCGTAGAGCTTATATTTTTTATGCGTCTAATAATGATATTTTAATCATTCTATAGGACAATAAAAGTAATTTTTTGTCAAAAAGTTTTTTTCTCTTTTGATTGAATATGGACATAAATTTTAAGATATATTTGCATTTAGGTATCATTTTATAGAAATATTTTACACAATATGGTTCCAAATTTTTTATGCTACTATAAAGGGTACTTATGCATGTACTGAACCTTAAACATTTTTTCTCTAAGTAACACAAAAATTTTAAGAAATAACTGAATATATGAAAAAAGAAAAAAATTTTTTAATTTTCCAGAATTACAAAATTCTAAAAGCTTTTTCAAAGGTAATATATAGCAATATCATCAAGAAAGTTGGTTCACTATATTTTGTGTATTGTTTTCTATATGATGAGTAAAATATTTTGTTTATTAAAGGAATATTATCTTTAAAAATGGTACTTAAACGCACATATATCTGAAAATTCATGTCTGTACTAAATGGAATGGGAAAGAAAAACTTATTGAGTCAAAAAATACTTTTATAGTTGCATGAAATGATTAAAATATCATTATACGGCACACAAAAGTTCTAAACTCTACAAATAATTTTAAAAACAAAAATATCACGAAAAGAGACTTAATTTCGATATTTTATTTTCTCCTCATGTCCTGGTACCCTCAAGAAATATAAAAAAAAAGACATTTTTTATAGAGTCCTCATAGAAACTATCAAATTCCTCATTACTCTTATCTCGTGAATTGCTATTCAGTGTCGGTATGAGGCTTGCGGAGTTTCAAGATGAAAAAATAAGTTTAAGTTCAGAGGAATTGAGTAATTTATTAATACCCACAATACTATCCATCTGCAACAGCAGTATTATCATCGTATAAAAAGTGTGCTCCTTACTTTCAATGTATAATATTTCAAACATTAATCATGGAAAATGTGATAATATTTTAAAATATAAAAAACGGTAAGTTATTACAACGATTTATTTCAGTCCATTCGTTTCCAAGTTTAACACACTACAGTAAACTAAGATTTTTTTTCTCCCCTACAAATCAAATTTTGTCGCTAAGCAGCTCTAAAAGAATATAATTATTTTTATTTGGGAGGAGGAGAGAATCTCACATCGAAAAACTCTTAAAACTACAACTCCTTCTTCTTTTCGCAATGATTTCGTGATAGAAAACGAGATTTTTAAGAGATTACGTTAAATGTTCCAACACAGAGATCCATTAGAGCAAACAAAGCCTGTAGTTTATGTTTCCAAACGAATTGCAGTCTCTTCGCAATGGTGCAGTCAATAAAGGCAAGATAAAGATAGCCAAACTGCATTACTTGGTCTGCTGCATAGACATTGTGAAGATAAACGAGCCACTTAGATGCAAACAAGAAAAGAAATCCCTGTTCTCGAAACAGTCTCAGGAAAAAGGGGAGAGTGGAAACAATGACTGCAAAAACTTGAGAAAACAACTCGCCAACCATTGTTCCGTTGCGACTTGGCACCAGATAGATGTTTGGGACATGCATCAGTTAGCTATTGTGAGCCATCAACAATCTTAATGATGTGAGATGGATTTGCTTTTCATTCTGTCGAAAGTTCGGAAACTCTCAAGCGAAAGTATTCATTTGAATATTATTTTTGAATCAATTTATTAAAAACATTCATATCGCCGGTATTGACACAAACAAAATTAGAAACAATCTTTAATTATTTTACACAAACTGTTTCAAAGTACGAAACAATCGTATAAATTAGAAGTAAGAATAATAACACCTTCGTGTTTAGAACACCTTTTATATATCCTACATAAAACTAAAATTTTGTCAATAATGCTCGATTGTCCTACAAAATACAAACAAACTAGACACATTTTTTTAAAAACAATATGTAGTTAGATAACGCGATAATCAAATAGAATGACTCTTGACTTTCCTTCAGGATAAAAATAAAAAATATATATCATAATATTTGTAATTTAAATTCGCATTAGGGAAGGTTTAAACGACATAATTAATAAAAAAAGAAATGCGTACCTTTCGGCGCCAGGTATTTATTTCGGAGATGTGAATAATAATGATGATAAATTGAACCATAATTGCTGCCAACGAAGTGTGTATATATTTCCTTTAAAATATCTTGTTTTTAAAAACCTCATTAGCAGAAAAAAGTTCATAATTTTTTTTAACCCAAGGAGAGATAAATGAAAGACACAGACAAATATTATCTGAATAAATTGTAATTTCATAAATTTTTTTTACATAACAGCAGTAAAAATAATATTACAATATTTAAACCCAGCCTAAGTATTTTTTAAAAAATTAAAAATTGTCATATCAAGATATTTATGGAAAATTTCCTTGATTTTAAACTTTAAACTAAATATTTATTTTCTGTGGTAAATGAAACAAAATCAAATGTTAGTGATAAACAGGCAATAATTTTATTTGTAATTATTAAAGGTTTCTTTTTTATAAAAAAATGCATTTAATTATGAAATTGTAATCCGCTTAAAGGAAGATATATTCTTGCTAAGTCTGAACTGAATCCTATTTCAATAGTCCCAGAGATTTTTAAAAACAAATCTAAAAATCATAATAATATTTATAATACAATTTAAACGGATACATATCGAAAGGAATTCGAAGGAAAAAATAAGGCTACATACATTAATTGGAGGAATAATGACTTCGAGTTATATAACTTTGCATAAAAAGATGAATATGTTCAAGCTTATTAAAACATAGTAACTGGTATGAGATGTTCATGTGGTTTCACACGCAAGCACGCTTTCTCTCTCTCTCTCTCTCTCTCTCACACACACACACACACATATATATATATAGTTTTTTTTTTTGAAAAATCACTAATAAACGCTATGAAGTTATTTCAAAAATTAAAACTATAACAATACTAGTATGTAAAAAAAAATCACAATTGAACTAATAAGAAATTAAGCTTTTACCAAACCATAAAAATAGACCGATGATAATTGCAAACAGAAAAGTGAATGAGAATACATTATTCGAATTCAATTATGAAGGAATATATTTAGACAGATATTGAACCAGAGTATCGTAGGGCTATTGAAAATGCCACATTATTGGAAAATCACTAAAATAATACATTTAAACAGAAAAGGCTACGTATTATTTTATAAAAATTTATGCAGTAGATGTAAATAAAGTGTCTAACACGCGAAATAACTAAACTACAGAAAATATACTTCTTCCCATTGAAATAGAATGCATAGAAGGTATTTTACACACTTAGAAACATGTGTAAAAACGCTGGAAAGTTAAAGTGCCGGATATCAATAATATTATATATATATATACTAGCTGATACCCGCCCGCTTCGCTGGGCAGACGATAATATTATATTTTGGAACCTATACGTAAAATATCAAGAAATTTTTAAATTTAATTATAATCTGAATTTAAAAATTTTAGAAATTTATTGTCTGTAATAATGGTTATTCATGACTTTCAAACATATGAGAAAAGTATTTAAGTGTTAATAGTTCATCAATGAAAATGTAATTTAGTCCGTAAATCTGTCGTTGAACAGAATTCCGCATCACCGATGAGGTAGTGTGTAGTGCGATGTGTTCCCATTATTCTACATGGCGGATCCCCAGTAGGCCAAAACCATGTAAAAATTGCCAACATAAAAATAAAAATACATTTTTATATATATATTTTTTTAATTTTTTAAACCTGTTGAAACAATTTTTTTGTGTATTACATTTCTATTGTCTTTGAATGCATGGCAATTTTTGAGAGTGACAACTACATTTTTATTTTTTATTATATCAATTTATTTATCTTAATTATTACATTCATTATTATTTTATCTTATTCTAATTTTAGAAATAGTTAAATATTAGAAAAATATGAAATAATATGCCTACATTTCCAAAACATCTCTGTAGACAACATTCTTCGTTCGTTTTTCTGGTTGAAGGTTGATTAGATATTCACGTGAACTAACTCTTGAACATGCCATATAAAATTGACCATGTGAAAAACAAACACTTTGTAAATCTACACCAGCTAATTTTAAACTCTGCCCTTGTGCTTTATTGATAGTCATCGCAAAGCAAAGTCTAACTGGAAACTGCAAACGCTTAAATTCAAAATGATAATCTGATGGAATTAATGGTATTCTTGGAATGAATATATTTTCACCCTCATACTTTTCTGTACAAATAGTCGCTTCTATAACGTTTTTTTTTTAGAGTTTTCACTTTGAGTCTGGTGCCGTTACATAATTTAGGAGGATTTAAATTACGCAACAACATTATTGACGTAGCAATCTTTAGGTAGCCTAGTGGGCAAGGTTTCGGATTCGTGGCCGGCGGTTTTCGTTCAGTCGCGGGTTCGATCCTTGGCCGCAAAAGACCCACCGTGTAGCCGGGGTGGATGCACGTTAAATCTGTAGGGGCCCAAAGTCCTCCCGTTGGTGTGGTGTGGATGTTAGGAGAGAGGGGGGGGCCCCCCAGCGCAGTTGTCGTCCTCATCACTTGACCGTGGTTCAAAATAATTATAGAAAGAAAATATTCTGAAAGCTGATCCTTATGGTTAAGAAGACTATTCAAAGGTTCAGGGTAGGATCTAATAGCAGGAATTTGGACTTGATCACCGCTGCAGCACATTCCTGGAGGTTCTTCTATCAATTTTAAAGCATGGCACCACAAACAGGACAAACGTTTTCCGATACTGGCGATTTTATCATTTGAATAGTCAATATCTGTTATATATATTTAAAACCAAAGCTTTAGAAGTCCAAGGCACTAATTTAACTTTTGATCTTTTTTCATTGCATTTAATTACAGCTGCCTGATTCATAGGGGGGGTTATTAGAAAAGTATTTTCGTATTGCTGCTCTATGTACTTCATTATGGCTTTTAGTATATTTTGAAGCAGCTTCTCTATGTATTTCAAGATGACTTTGAGTATACTTTCAACAGCGTGTCTTACTTGCTCATATCTAATTGAATTTGTGTTGTTAAACATGTAGAACTTGTTCATATCTAATATTTTTCCTCTTTTTTTTTACCTTTATTTAATTGAAGAGATATTATATCATTAATAATCTATTCACTTGCACTTGATAAATTAATGTTAGATATTGATTGAGTCTTTGAAAGTAGCATAGATACATTTTCTTGAGGATGAAACACTAAAGATGACACATTTTCTTCATTTTGTTTCACATTATCATCACCAAGATTAACTTTACTTTTATTTGTTAATCCAACTATTTCAATATAAACATCAAAATGTCCACTATTATAGTTTCCCGTAAAACGTAATTTTTTTTTCTCTGAATTGTTTCACCAACAGAAGCTATAAGGCAGACGCCTTGATATACTTCGAACTGATAGGGAAATAGCTCTGCCACCGCCATAATTTCTCAAATAGATCCATACGTGTTTGGTTTACACCTTTCGGTAAAATATAAATCGTTAGTATTATAAGGAGCGCCAGATAGCATTTGAGTGTAGCATTTAAACCGATACCAGTTGTTAAACATGTGAGAAACGATAATATTTCTCATTTTATGCGCCATCGATATGCCACCGAACACCAGCAAAGACAGAGACGAAAATAAACTTGCTCCGTCGCCAAGAATTTTAAAAACTTTGAAAGAAGTAGGTATTCTATCTATCCAAATATATTCAACATCCATTATTAAAAACTAAAACTGAATAGTAAATAAGAAAAATCAATTTGTATTAACCTACAATGAAATACTTTTCAAGTTAAAAAATATAATTAATTTTTTAAAATCAAATTATTTAAAAATTCAACAAAAAATACTTACAAAAAGATAAAGTATAATAAAATTTTTTAGCAAAAAGTCACCCGTATTACATTATCCTTTTTGCAAAGGGATAACTCTATTACGCTAGCAGCATATCTAAAACTGCATTTGAATAGACAGAATAGCTCCTAAAAAATCATATCATTAAAAATAATTCTGTATTCTGAAAACGATAAAATATCCAGCCATTTTAAAAAAACAAAAACGTTTATTTCCTAGAAACCAAAAACTAAAAATTGCCAAAATACAAAAACAAAACTTTTGCATAATGTTTACATTAGGTTACAGTTAATGCGTACATCGCAATAAATATTTTGACAGCTACTTATTTTTTTTTTTATCAATGACATGAATAACATACCGTTATTATTCATTTGTTAAAAGCCAACTTCAATATCTTCGTAAGATTGCGTTTAGATTTACAAATGTAATTTATCAATCATTATTAATAATAAAATACTTTTCTCATGAATTTAAGACTTACGTCTAGGTTCCACAACAATAAAAAATTATGTTTTGCTGAGCAAAACGGGCGGAAGTCAGCTGGGGTTACCATAGTATAGCTCTTTAAAATTCACAATGCAAGGTCATTGAAATGCTTCGACTTGGCGGTGGAAGATATTTGGTGATAAATACATCCTCCATCAGCGCATCAATATTAAATTATTTGGTATTTTCCATTTCGCACGCGCAAATCTCGCCAAGTAAACTGAATTGGTAGCAGTACACAGTGTACATATAAAAAAAATATATTCCATTTGGCGTCGGTCATGTCATTTTTAGCGATAAAGTCGCCAAAAATGACATAACCAATGGATAAGAAGAGATTAACGGATGAAAATTACATTTAGGATTAGAATTCCGTAAAATCCGTTCTTAGTGAGCGTCTACATCGCAAAATGAGTAACTGTACCAAATTTCAAGTCAATCGGTTGTATAGTTTTAGAGATATCGTGATCAGTCAGTCAGTGGTATTTCGCTTATATATATATATATATATATAAGATAAAGCAATTAATTTATCATTAAAAACCATAAAAGTAAGAGAACAATTAAAATCCAAAATCAACAAAACACACACACACACACATATATATATATATATGTGTGTGTGTGTGTGTGTATGTGTGTGTGTGTGTGATCCAAGTAAACTTTTAACACCACTTGAATCAAAGTACAATTTTACTTAAGGATTAATTTTTTTTTGAGGAGGGGGGGGGCGAGTTCTATTTTCCCATTACTTAGGGTATATATTTTATCTTATATTTTCTGTTCCAAAATATATTGTTTATCGATGAAGCTCACTATTTAGTAGACCAACTAGCTTTTTAAAATTAATAAAATCACATTTTAAAATATAATTAAATTAATTAAAATCAATTAATTTTTAAAAATTCTTTTAAATTTTGATCTCAAACCTTCATTAAAAAACAAATTTCCCCTTAACTTAAGAAACATAACTACGACATACATATTTTTAAAATATTACAAAGATACTTTTATTAGATGAATTGTAAAGAGTCGCATTGCGTAAACATAATAACAGAAGCATGATTATAGAATGGGAAAATAAATTGTTGATAGAAACTGAATGATTAAACGTGTAAAAATGATGCGTAAAATAAAAGTTGTTTAAACAAAATAGCAATTTTACATTAAGACTTACTTTAATTTTCTTAAGCAATTAAAGTAAAAGAGTTTCCCATGTTTCATTTCGTGGATAAAGTCATGAATAGTACAAAAAAAAAATTATTGAAATCTTCCAGTAAAGAATCTTACAGATGTTACGATTAGCAATCCAATTTTAAAGAAAAATGACATCTTTGGAGATTAAAATTCGGATAAAAAGATTGTCGTGAAATATAAAAAGAACTGAGAGGATTCATAATCTATTTGGACATTTCCAGCATTCCGTTCTTTTTTTTAACTTAAACATTTCCTTTCATCCTTCAAAGGCTTTTTAAAATTCGGCTTCGAAATACATTACAATACAAACCTTTAATCTTACTTAAGCAAACACAGAACATGCTTTGAGCAAATATTTAACTTTGCTCATTACGAATTAAAACTAAACACTGCACATCTATATTTGAAGAAAAATAATTAATTCTCTTTTGTTTTAAATAATTTACCTAAATTAATTAAAATTTCTACATTCATTTATCCTTAAGTATATGATTAAATATATATCGAGTATATTTCATGAAAAAAAAATTTAATATATCTGAGAGAATAAAAGGAAAACTTCTAGTTTTACTTCATTTTATCACATTTATTTTTATTATATAGAATTTAATGCTCAGATGAAATAAATACTAAAAACAATATTAAACAAAAAAAATATTGAAATTTTATTTTTAAAATCAGTACTAATTTACACTAATTTTAAACTTCAGCTGTTGTTTTTTTTTTTATAATCATTAAATATATTTGTTTTGAAAATAATTTTTACTATGTAACATATTTTTTTTATTTTCAACCAATATCACGTCAAGTTGTTAAAAGAATCCTTACTCTTATTTTGTCTAATTTCGGGATCAAAAATAAGCATATGAAATTTTTACTGAGACTCATCAGTCGTTCTTTTCTTTCCGGTTTATTAAATAATCAGTCGCTTTATGAAATAATTTCGAGTCATATCTATCGTTTGCAAAAATTAAATGTATATGATGCTAGTTTTTACAATAAAATTTTAAAATTGAGAAGAATTTGTTGCCGTGTGGTTTTTTTCGCTAAACTGCTTTGTTTTGAAATGCAAAATTTAAATTTAAAAAAAAATTCCGCGATGGGCTGCATCACCTATTCTCAATATATTTTAATTCTGCCATTTCACATTTTAAAATAGCGATAAATTCTATTATCTTCTTTCATCTTAATTTGTGTAGGAATTCTTTTAAAACTTATTTGAGGTACAATGTTACTTGCAAAATGAAAAAAAAAAAAAAAAAAAACTTTCTTTATTTTTCTTATCGGTATAAATATATAGCTTTGAAACGTATTTATATTTAAGAAAACATGAGTTAAATAAATACACTTTTTCTATATATAATAATTCGTTCAATATACCAATTTGAATATTAATTTTTCACCAGATAGCAAGCCTTTATTAAACACTTAAAGCCTTGGTAATCCATTGCAAACAACACATACATTTAGAAGTGAAATGTGAAGTGTATAATTTATTTATTAATTAAAAATTATAATTAATTGATTAACTTTAACTTTTACATTGTAATGATGATACAATTTTTTTAATTACTATTAAATTTTGTAATAAGGATAATTGAAAATATTATTAACGTTGAAAAAGCAGAGAAAATATTAGTAGGTTTTTGTGCGAACGGCAATTTTAATGTTACCCCTCAGCAGGGCAAATTAATAAAAAAAAAAAAAAAAAAAAAAAAAAAAAAAAAAAACTGAATATATTTGTCGTTTAAGTAATTCCCATTGTTTTTAAATTAAAAGCAATGGAAGTCATACTTAAATATTGAGATATTTATTTATGTAAAGAAAATCACGTTTCTAATCGTAAATAAGAATGTATGTTTAGTTAAGTTTAGTTTTTATTCACGTCGCACTAGAGGCAACACGAGGGCTATTGGCGACGGACCTCGTAATTCTGAACCACGGTCAAGTGACGAGGACGACACCTGCATAAGAATGTATGAGAAACTCCGTAATAACCAATAGCTATATTTACATTTGTAAGTCGTTTATTTATATTTAGGAACATCTTGCATAAACTCTAATGAATTTATTACTTTGAAAGATTGCAGAGTACTTATTAACAAAACATTCTATACACTGAATATAATTATAATTTCAAAATCTGAATTAAATAAAATTTTAAAAACTTCCCATTTTATTTTTTAAATTAGCTATTGTTATTTTTAATTAACTTGAAAGTTAATTTCAATCCAATGCATTGAAATGGCGAAGCTAAATTTGAATTCTAAACCTGTCTGACATTCGCTCAAAAAGTAAACACGTCTAAATCGATTTCTTGTCATTTTATCTAATATCAAAGGACTGTTCTGTGTTTCTTCCAGTTCAATTTATTGCAGACGATACACCGGCTACTTTTATGACACGATTATAGACCATCAATAACGATGGGGAGTAGAGGATAAAAGCGAGACTATCTCTGGCATAGTTCATTCCGTGAAGCTTATCATGATATACGTGCAGAGGTTTCATATATTAACACTCTGTGACTCATTGAATGGAAAAATGAAAGATAATCTGATGAAGGGGGTGACGAAAATGAATAAAAGCTACTCAGCACCTTTCTTATCAGTAGAAAAAATATACATTATTGATAAAAATCATTATATATGATATAATAGCAAAAATGACATTTTTCTTGTATTGTCTAGATAACTACCTTTGAGAGAGCCCAAAGTAATATAGAGGGGGAGTGCGACACACGAGTAGGAATATATATATATATATATATATATATATATATATAAGACGCAAAATACAAACATAATAGATAAATCAAATGCACGGAGCGTAAGTGATGGATATAACTGAAGTTTCTCGCGAAAAGTGCAAGAGAGTAGAAGAAGGAATAAAATATTCGCTATAAAATACTTCCCGGTAATTGACTTTTCATAAATGACATATTAGCTAGCTAATAACAAGAAATAAATGTCTCACAACAGAAGTATTTTTAGATAGAAAAAACATCTCTATGTATTACAGTATGTTTGCGTTATAATATATTTCTATCCCTACCGTGTACTTAAAATACTGAAATTCTTTTAAAATGTGCTAATTTTTTTTACTTAACAGGCAAATTAATAATTAACTTTGCATTATAATATAAGAGACGAAATGTGAAACATATTCAATATCGAAAAAATGGATTGATTCGAAATTAAATGAGTAATATTATGCCACACACACATATATAACCAAATTATTTGGTTTTATTATTACAGACAAATCCAGATACAAGTCAGGTTGAATATCTAGATATGGAACTACAAATGAAAGATTACACCGTTTATAGTAATTTATATGATAAAAGAAAAGCATTTAAATTTAAGGTAATTAAAATGCCTTGCTAGGAAAGTTATATTCACATATCCATATACAAGAACATTATTTTAAACTTTTTGCATCGTAATAAATCGCTATTCATTTTCTCGCTTCTTTTCATAAAACTTATTACAATTTGCATTTGGGAGTAATCCAATTTTTGCCCAACAAGATGCACTGGGGAAGGGTTGGTACCGTAGAACATGTTTAACCCCACAATTCAGTCCCCAGTCTGAATGTGCATGTTTTGTTTTTGTTGGGTATTCAAATTATTCATTTAGTATCAAATTTTATTTCAATTTTTATTCATTTATTTTACATGTTTCTATAAATGTTTTCTTTTGTTGTTTTTTGGATTTTAATTGTTCTCTTATTTGTTGTGTGTTTTTAATAATAATTTAATTGCTTTATCATATATATATATATATATATATATATATATATATATATATATATATATGTGTGTGTGTGTGTGTGTGTGTCTGTCTGTCTGTATGTATTTTTATACATACTATATACACACAATGCACAACATATGAACGAAAAAATATAAAAAAGAAAAAAGTCAGTTTTATTGAAAAATATTTTAACTCAATCAAAAATATGATTCAGAATTATGTGAACATATATCTTGCCAAATAAATGATGAAATAGCAATGCATAAAAATAATCCAGGTTTCTAAAAGTAAAGTTATATAATTGAAATGGTGCTTGAAATCTAATTCATTATTATTATTTTCCTTTTTCACTCACGGAGACCGAGATCACTAGCAAAGGTTTGGAGGCTTTAGAGTTGGTCCCCAGGTAAGACTAGCGCTTCAGTAAGCCAGGGAAGCAACTAACGTCATCGTGGCGGACAGAACTATATTTTGATCAAAAACAAATTAAATACAAAAGAGTTTAGGTAAGTGTATATTGTTTAGAAATTATAATTAGAAATTAAACAATTGTTGATTAATCATTATTAGAAATTAAAGTAAGAAGTAGACTTATTTCTTTCATTTCAATAATTATATACGGAATATTTTCATGCATCTTTCTTGAAGAACTCGCCCGCTTTTTACTTTTTCAAAGCCCGATGACAAGGAAGTTTAATCAAAATAGTCTGTAAAAAGGAAAAGAAAGAAAAAAAAAAATGTTCTATGTGCATGTAGTTTCAATCCAAAATCTTTCATTGGCTTAAATCGTCAACAAAGTTCGAAGTCCATTCTTACAAATGAATATGGTTTCCAGCTAAAGGACTATCTTCAGAGATGAGTATGCTTTCAGGTTAATCGCAATTGTCTCGAAAATAGAAAGGATAGTATAATAATTTGGAAATTTAGTGTTTCAAATAGTATACCGAACTTTCATAATATTACGTTAAATTAGCCACCCAAGGGGCTATTGTTTTAGTTGGATCACTTTTCGCATACCAGATCACTTTTCAATTTTTTTTTTATCGTTTACTTTAATTTTAATTACATTTAGCTAAATATATTCAGTTTTATGATTTATCGTTTGCTTTAGTTTTAATTATATGTAGCTGATATAATATTTAATTTAATAATCTATCGTTTGCTTGGATTTTAATACCGGAAAAGTTTACCAATGTCCATTTCTCGATATTTAATAGTAATTATAAAAAAAAGCGCACCTTGGGTGGTTAAATCTGCTATTTGCATAACTTTGCATATATATATATATATATATATATATATATATATATATTATAGTTATCTGTTTACAAATTGATATTGATATCTAATTTCGTTCCTGTGAATTTTTGAATATTTGCATTTTGATGAAAACAAATGGAATATATATATACAATATATCTCAATTTGTAAATAGATAATTATAATCGTGAGAAGATGGAATTTACATAAAACATCAAGAAACATTACAGTTTTCATTAACAAAAAATTAAAACATTTTTTTTTTAAAAAAAAATTCTTTACTCGTAGACAAAATTTTGGTAATGCACAGACATTCACGTTCCTATAGCGCCGAAACGTTTTAATCAGGAATGGATATCCCAAATAAATTAATTGATATATTGTATTCGAATAATCAAAGGTTCTTTCCTTTCTTTAGAATTAGGTCCTAAAACAGGATTCACAGGCAGAAACCGAAGAGACGACATCTCCTTACTTTCTCTCCATCTTTTGAGTTCCTCTTATCTACAAAAGTTCCATTCTTGAAAATAATGAATAAAGACCGAGAAAAAAAGAGAGAAAGCAGTGCAACGCACAAAGAAACTGAATTATTCAACTCAGAATACATAAAAGTAACCGAGCCCGCTACTTATTTATTATCTCGGAAGAAATCCTATCTTTTTTATTTTCTTCGGGTTTTTTTCTTTCTATTTATTATTTTAATTTTTTTTTGTTTTTGTTTTGCAAGTTAGGAAATGAATTCGATTCTTCTTTACCAATTTGGGGAGGGAGGGAGCGAGGTGATATGGCGAGTGGAGATGCATTTCGCTTAGTAAAAGAAAAGTCGAAATGACTCTACGCAACTGAAGCGAAAAAAATGGAAGAAATTAAAAGTTAAATTGTAGTCTGGTGAAGACAATAAAGAGAAGTATTTTACAAGAGATGCATGTATCAACACCAATTATACCATTTATTAGACACCCAAGGGGCTATTTTTTAGTTGGATCCCTTTTGGAGTACCAGATCACTTTTCAATTTTTTATCATTTGCTTCAATTTTAATTACATTTAGCTAAAATATAATTAATTCAATAACAATTAATCGTTTCCGTTAATCTTATTATCGGTACAGTTTACTATTGTCAATTTCTCGATATTTCATCTTTAATTTAATTCTTACATTTAATTGAGTAATTTAATAATAATTATTTAAAAAAAAAAGCGCACCTTGGGTGGTTAAATCTGTTTTTTGTAAAACTTTGCATAGAACATTTTTTTTAATTATGATTTGCATTTGTGTTTATCCTGAATGAAGTTTCTAAATACGGTAAGAATTTTATTTGTTTCGTATGAAATAAAAAATAAAACACGAGTATTAAGGGAAAAAAATCTTTATTATAAATTCAATAGCTTAAATAAATGAATTCGAAAACTTCAGACAAGCTTACAGGGGGGAAAATGTCAATACTTCGATGAATTTAAAGGCGTATATTTCCGTTTACTATGCAAAATAAGGTAGAAGGAAAATGCACAGGGAGAATAATAAATAAACAAATATAAATAAAATTGCGAACAAATTACTGGTGTATTCGCTTAGAAATAATTTTCACTATTTCTTCTAATGTGTCAATTTTTAATTGATTGGTGATAAAATATATACATAGATTATAGAGAGTTTAAAAAATCCTCACGAAAAATTGCCAACGACATATACTTATATACTCTCAATTGTAAAATCATAAAAATAGTATGACCTCAGCGATCATTTAAATTTTCCCTCAAAACCAGACAAATGCTAATTTTTAGATAATAGTATATTTGATCAAGAAGACACATAATTCTTCAAAGTTTTTTTATTTAATATTCAGAACAGCAAGAACGAACACGCGAAAGTAAATAATTTATGTAATTTTTTAATTATTTTCTTGAAGAACATATTTGCTGAAGTATAAATTTCTCTCGATAACCCGGCAGATATCGAGCACCACGTGAAAATCGAAAACGCTGGATTATACTAGAAAATCCCTAAAAATAACACATTTAAACAAATAAAACTATGCAATATCGCAAAAACAATACAATACACGCAAATAAAGCGTCAAACACACGACCTAACTAAAACTACAAAACTTATAGTGTTTTGTATCGATAGCCTGCATTATTCAAATGAAGTAAGAAGCATAAAATAATTTTCTGTGACTTGCCAGGTTGTATGAAAATACTGGATTTCTGACAAGGTCGGAAAGGTTAAGTGACGAATTATAGAGGAAGTATTGTATTTGGTGTTGATTTTCAAACAAGAATAAAGACAGGATTTCTTACAATTTACTTTGTCAATTAGCACAGATTTTGAAATGCGACTGTAACTGTGCTTTTTCGCTTGTCCTCAACTTATTCATACAAGAATAATCTTTTCCACGGATGCATTATAGTACTTTTCTTTCTTTTTTTAAAAAAATTGTTTAAGTTGTTGTCTTTCTGAAAATGCGACATTTCGGAGTCCCAAACTGTGCTTGGAAATAACAGGACAGGCTACCTAACAACGAGACGGTCCCGTTTCATGGACACGTCAGGTAAAACAGAATAATTCTAATTTCGGTTTCTTAAATCATATATTGAAATAAAAAAAAAAAAAAATTGACAAAATAAGTAATATTCGCGAATTTCTACAGAAAACTAAGCGTAAATCCGTATTTTATTTGTTCTTTAATTGAGAAATTTCTAGGTTTTTGTTTTTACCAAAAAATAACGAATTCAGCCATTAAAATAAAACATTATCAACTTATTTGACACAACTAACACAAACTTTCACATAAGCGAGGTACATTTTCTTAAACTGTAGTCAGAAATTACACGTCACTTCAAGATTACGATTAATTCTAAATCAAACATACATCTGAAAACAAAATTTGACTACTGTGGCGGAGGTTTTTCTCCAAAGTTACATTTTTACATATGAAAGAAAAAAGTTCTTTTCTAGTCATATAGGTTCTAGTTTCACCAAAGTTACACTTCTTCATCCGCTCTATGGCTAGATAAGCGATTTTTGCATACGTGATAATATAATATCTACAATAGTTTAAAAATACAAGTAAACTTTTCGGCTGTGTTTTTGTTAAAGGAATTTTTGTATTGCTTTTTTTTTCTAGATAAGGTTCTTACTTTCTTGAGCCGATTATGTGACCAAGATATTTATCTGAGTTTTCACAAATGAGCATTTTTTCGAATTTCTTTTGAGAAGCCAAGACATTTTAGTTTTGTAAATATATAGACAAGATGTTGTAAATGAATTTCAAAATCAGGTGGAAAAAATGGCAATATCGTTTACATAATCTCTCGCAAATTCATTAAATTCCTTTAACGCGTTATTCATGACTCTTTAAAATGTTGTGAAGCATTTTTAAATCCAAATGGTAAAACTTTAAATCGATATTGAGCTCGAGGTGTTTTAAATGATGTATACTCTTTGCTTTATTTTCACATTGGAATTGCTCAGTATCCTTTTAATAAGTCCATAGTTTTGATGCTGTTAGCTTTTCCAATGCTATACATTACATAAATAGAATTTTCCATGGGAATATCATCTAGATTGGTGACAGCGTTTAAAATTCTATAATCTACGCATAGTCGTAGACTCCCATCCTCTTCTATTTATTCAGCAACTAGTAACTCTTGAATTTGCTCATTCACTTTTTTCTTTAAAGCTTCCGGAATTCTATATATATGTAAGGTTTCTTTCTCTTATATTAGGTATCAAACAAATCTTGTGTTCTTCGACCTTCGCTATTTTCAGTTTGCCCGTAAATGATGCTCGATGCTTACTAATAGTCGAGATGATTCTTCCTTTCTGAAATTCACGTAAGTGATCAAAGTTCATCTCTATATTTATTTCCCTCTTCTGCAAAGGTATTGAATAATCCATTCATAGCTTTTTCAAATTCTTCTTGACTTTAAAAAATAACCGTGTTAACATTTGACGGCAATTTTCGGATTCTGTTCACATGAACATGTTTTTTTCCTTCTATTAGGTAACTTGATTGTGTAGGTGTGCGGTGGATAACGCTTGATAATTTCCACGGGTCCAGTCCAGCGAGCATATAAAACAATGCCCGAAACAGGGTTGAGTAAAAATATTTTACCCCCAGATAAAAAACATTCTGATGCAGTTTTTACTTTAAAATAATTCACAAAAAACTGTTTTTTCCCGGAAAATATTTTCCTTTGCTAAGCGGCCTGTTTTAACTTTAATATTAGTTATTGGATATAATCCACGGCGGAATGACTTAGATTTGTCGGTAAAAGAATCTCTCTAGACTATGATGATCCGTACATCAGCTGAAAAAGTAAAATACCTGAGATACAGTTAGGGAGACTTCACGGTAAGTGAATAGAAAATATGGAATGTGCTTATCCCAATTCGAACGATCATGTAGTATCACATGATGTAGAATGTGGATCAGGACATTGTTGCTTTGTACAAAAGCTTCCTTTAAAGATAGGCAAGTTTTTTGCTCCTCTCGCAGCTTTGTAGATGCATCTTCAGAAAACTGCTCGGTCACAATTAAGGTCACTATCAATTCTTCCCTATCTTGGTGCATCATATTTCCCCTTTGAGTTTTCCGACGGTGTCGCACAAACTACCCTCTCCTCTGTGTTTTTTATTTCTTGCTCCTCCTCAGGCATGTAAAGTCAGGACTTAAGTTTCTTCGTCATCGACGTTTCTGTGTACACAAGGCAACGGGCTAATTCTAGTTCTAAATGACGTCCTTCTCCTTTTCTTCTGTTTCACAGTTTTCAACATAAAAGGTCAAAACATCTGTGACAAATTCTTCATGTTCCAGATATTCTTTACTTCTGCTTCAATTCTTTCCTCTTTCAGCTGATGTCAACCCTTTGTAGCTTCTTGTAGAGTTTCCCTTTTTTCAAAATAACGCCAGTATTTTTGAGAATATATATATGCATTTGTATTCATATAAAAGGTGGAAACAAAACTTTCAAATAAGTGTGATACAATGGGCTAAGATCACAGCTGTTCACAGAACATTTTCTCCCCGGAAGGCTAACGTCCGACTACTATTGAAGTCAGCAACCCTTCCCGCGCAATCAGAGAACTGCGTTAAGTGTTCTGTAACTTACCATCAACAATAGCCAGACATTAAATACAATGCTATCAATTAAGATATGAGAAAAATGTTTTCAATGCAAGATATCTATCAGAGGAAAAAAAATTTCTGTCTTTTATGTATCATATTGTTTACTCCTTTTTTATTTTCTTCCTTATACATTAAATAAAGGAATCGTTCGCTGTTATATTGAAAGGATAAACGATAAATTTATACATGTGGGTGTGCAGACTCCCCCTTCCCAAATTCAAGGTCGATATCCACCCAGAACAGGATCGGAAGTGCAGGTGTGTTCTAGTATCCATCCCAAAAGAAGGACGTGGAAAAGGATTTCGATTCAGAGAAGGGGGCGGATCCATACAAATGAAGGAGAGGAAAAAGATGCAAATATTCCTGAACGGGTGTTCAGCGCAATTTTACTCGACGAAACCGGTGAATATTCTCTCTGTTTGAACAATGCAATAACTTTGTAAAATTTAATATTCATTATCGTTACATTTAATAAACGCATCAAAAGACGTGTCGCAATTTCTAGGTTATAAAGAGTCCCAACATACATATGCATCATTGAATTATAAAATTAACTGTTATTATCAAGAAGGACAAGGAAAAGAAATTAAATAAAAACATGACATTAAAACTGGATCTTTTTTTTTTTTTTTTTTTTTTTTTTATCTAATGAACTATTTTAGACAACTTACTCATTTCAGCAAAAAAAAAAAAAATTACAGATAATTCAAAACGAAAAAAATCTTAGGATATCAAGCTTATCATAGAAGCAAGATATTTGATTATTTTTCGAAACAAATACTAATTTAATACGTATACTAAAATATACCAAATATTGAGTACGTCATAAATGAAAAGTTTTGCGTTACATTGCAATTTAAAAAAAAAAAAATCAACTCGTCAATGGTAATAATCTAATGGTTCATTAAAAAGTCTACTAGTAAAATTATTTATTTTATGTTAAAAATGAGCAGAGGTCTTATGAAAACTTTTTTTTTTTTTTTTAAAAAAAAAAAAAAAGCAATTTAAATGAGTCTGAAGGAACAATAATTTTTTTTTTTTTTAAAAAGTTTATGTAGTTTAAAATATTTTTAAAGGAGATTGAACGTCTGATGCATCAAAAACCCCAAGTTATAAAAATGTCAAGCACAAGAAATAAAAAGAAATGAAAGAAAGACAGTTTGTGAGTTACCTGCGTCCTACGTCTTCTTCTAAGCTCACTATATACAAAAAAATTCGACTTTCAAATGACTGTCATGGAAATCGCATATTCTATACAAAATGAAAATTCTGCGAAAGTAAAATTTAAAATGTAAGCCCATGACTGAATAAGAAACAGACGTTGGTTAATCTATTTGAAAGGAATTGTAAAACAGAATCCTCATTTTACGTAGGCATAAAGAATTCAAATCGAGCACGTTAAATATGCGATCTTTTTCTTTTCCCCTCTTTTTACAAGCACAATTCTTTTCTCCCAAAGCACGAGGCGCGGTGTAGAAATGGTATTTTATAAAGAACCAAAGCATTTTTTATTATCTCCCCCCACCCTCAAAAACAAAATGCACGGCAACTTTGCTGGTACTACGCGGAAAGTTAATGCTTTTACTACTTCCCAACGTCTGGAAATGGCGCGTCGGCCTGCCTTTGTTAATATACCAGATGGCATGGACAGTCACGCCTCGTCTTATGATAGATTCAAAAGATTCTGCCGAGAAACAAAAAAGGTGTTTTTCATTCGCTCGCCGGAAAAATCTTCTTAAGACACCGAAAAGAACAAACTTTATTCTTAGCTTCCGCATGTGCTTTCGCCGTAAAGGTAGATAAAAGTGATTGTGAAGGAAAATATTGATAAAAGCAGAAGGGTTCTCGAAAGCATTGACAGGGAAACAAATTCGAATGCGCAGTCGTGGGCGTTTGCAAAGTCATTGGGAAGGCAACGAGCGTATTAAAGCGAATTTAGAAAGGGGAGGAATAAATTTATGCGTATTGAATACTATTAATTTATTCTCTAATAAAGATCGAATTTTTGTATGGAAGATGATTTTCAGAAGGCCAAGATTTCTCTAATAGAATCCCAGTAGAATTTTAACAAATTATAATTACTCGAGAAATCCCAAAATAATTCTTAAAAATATAATCTTGATTAAATTTGTGAGTTTTTTTAAATGTACTGATTAAGAAAATATCTCCAAAGTGTAATAATTAATGAATAAACAATGTTTTAGAAAATGATACTACGCAATGTTCTGTAATACAAGTGCGTGTCGACAGAGGATTTTCTAGGTAAATATGAGTATAAAATTAAGCGATAAAAGAACCGATAATTTTCTTTTACTGAAAGCGTTATATAAAATTCAAGCAATATATATATATATATATATATATATATATATATATATATATCAACATCAACATTATAATTCACAAAATATCGCATCATAAACAAATTAATCTCACCAATCATATAAATTCACTACATTAATATCTATGAAACTACATAATTAAAGATATCATTTTAAAAAAGCAAATTAAAAATAATATAACTCAAATAAAAATTATTGTAATTAATTAAACAAACTAAAATTTAAACTTAAGAACAAAAAAAAATTATTAAGTAAGTGTTGAGTTATGAGTGAAAGCCGAGTGAAAAAAAAGCAAAAATTTAGAATAATGGAAATAATATAATTAAGATTTTTCTATACTTTGGAACGGAATAATGTGTGTTTATAACGTTATTACAGTTCAAACAATCACACTTCAGTGAATTACATTATAATAAAATATGGCAACAAACCAAAAATCAGCGAATTCAGAAAGTCAACCACAGAATAAAGAAGAAAGTAAACATATTACAGATATTAAACAAATTCAATTAAACTGTAGGCAGCAAACATATACCTAAATAAATATCTAAGACATTGTGAATTAAATTAAAAATCTAAAAAACGTATTAACTAAAAAAATTAATCTAAAAAAGCATATTTATTAAGCAAAAAAATAAGCATGCAGAAAACAAAATGTAAAAATACCAATGACACGTCATCATAAATAATGCAGAAACCTTTTAAAGATAAGAATCATCAACTGAAAGTATTTAATTATAAAACCATATAAAAAACATTAACAAAATGCAAAAAAAGAAAGAAACGAACACTACTATTACCAAATTTTTAAACCACACGCACAACATTACACAACTAAATAAAATATTACACAATTCACACCGTATGCCTACAACTACTTTCCATGAAAGAATTCATCGCCAAAGTTAACACTAGTTCTTTGATTTAAAAGAAACCAAACGGATAAATTAATAGATTTAAATAAAACAATAAAGATTTTTAATTTCTATAAAAATATATTTTTATAAAGAAAGAAAATTTATTTTAAAAAAACCATATTTTAGTATTAAAAATTAATAATAAATCAGTATAGAAAAAAAATATAAGAAAGTCATCAACAAGATTGAGAAAATCTATTTATTGAAAAAAAACATTTAATATTAAAAAGAGAGAGATGGAGAAATAGAGTCATCTCTCTCTCTCTCTCTCTCTCTCTCTCTCTCTCTCACACACAC
>BMAW01016703.1:1075073-1209023 GCA_019974015.1 Nephila pilipes | reverse complement strand
TATATATATATATATATATATATATATATATATATATATATATATCTTTTTTACATTATGCTTTGTTCTAATTTTTTAAATTACTGGTTTTATACTTTAATTTCTTAATTATTTACGCGTTTAGTATGCATTCTTGAATATTATGTAATATTATACTTTCAGCAATCTGATTATTTTTTTGCATTATAACATTGTATGTTTTAAACTATAGATACTTAAATATAACATAAATTTAACTTTGATATTTTGTAATTTTGGTTTTGTTTTACTACACATTTTTACAAATGTGTAACATTTGCAATTTAATAGTTTTAATATTTATTAATTTTAATTTTTGTTTCAATTACATATGATAAGTAATTTATATAAATGTCAAAAATTATGTCTAATCAACACACACACATATATATATATATATATTGGGGAAGTTGCTGAATTCGAGAAAACATATTATTTTTCATTGTGTTATTTTTAACGCCAATATGAATTCTTACCTACTCATACTTTTACTCTTAGAGTTGAGCGTCTTGTTGGTCAGTTTAGCGTCCCAAGCTCCATTTAGGGAAATCATCATTTTCCCAAGTATGAAAACTCGCGGTTTGTTCGCCATTTTATCTTTTGCTTCTGTCTCTCTTTGTTAGTACTGCATTTACATTATTTACGATTTTCCAGTAATATTATTGAAACCAAAATTAAATGGATTAAACAGTTCCTAGAAATTTCATACTTCCACCTACCCAAGTTATACTAAAAGGAAGTTTAAAATGCGAATTCTCATTCTCTTAATAATTAAGTAATAATATGCACACACATCACTAGCAATATTATTGCGGTAACACATAGCTGACAACTTCATAAACATATTAATTAAACCCTTGATGAGTTTTAATGCTTTATTTTTCAGCAATTTTTAATGGTTGAACTCCGGTGCTAGTGTGAAGAAAAATCATTTACATATCATCGATGAAACATTTTTTCCAAGAAAAACAATTCCCAGAATTGAAATTAATAATCCTTTTGAGGAAATTTTAAAGTTCTTTTAGGATTAAAATTCTGCAGCATTTTACGAAATTATAACGAATTAATTTACGAAATCAATGAAATATACAGTCATAAAAAAAGAATAGGAAAAAAAAAAAAAAAATGGTATATGAAACAATTTAAGGAGCTTCAATTTTTTTTTAAAATTAAACTATCTGTGTGATAATCCCCACTTTCTTAAGAAGACGAAGAAGAAAAAAAATACCAATTTGAAACGAATGTTTTCTTAACATATAAACGATAACGATGACTGTATTAAAAAAATGTTGCAAAATTTTTATTTCATGAATCAATGCATTTTATTACATTTTAAGTTCTATTATTTGCTTTCATATTCAATATGTTTGTTTTCTATTTTAATAGTAATAGAAAAGAAGTACGAGTATGCAATAATAGTTACGAAAACAGCTTCGAAAGGCATAAAAAAATGCTCTGAACAGCAATAAAGAAATAGCAGTATAATAGTAAGATACCGAAGTTGACAGTTGTAGTTAAGAAATAAAAAAAAAACCCACTTGGATGTTATTCTGTGAATGGTGGAACTACAAGCTAATAAAAAAGTATGGCAAAATATACAGTTTGGAATATTTTCTGAAGTTTAGTTTTTATTAACGTCGCACTAGAAGCAACACGAGGGCTATTGGCAACGGACCTCGTAATTTTGAGCCACGGTCAAGTGACGAGGATGACACCTGATCTGGCACCCCCTCTCCTAACATCCACACCACGCCAACGGGAGGACTTTGGGCCCCGAACAGATTTAACGTGCATCAGCCCCGGCTACACGGCGGGTCTTTGGCGGCCAAGGATCGAACTGGCGACTGAACGAAAACCACCGGTCGCTAGTCCACGACCTTGACCACCAGGCTACCGCGGCCTAATATTTTCTGAAATATAGTATCAATCAAAACAAAGAGGATGCATAATAATAACATCCGAAGAGAATGAACAAGAAATTGAGAGGAAATGGGACACACTTCAAAAGCACTAGACAACACAAAATTGAATTATATATATGTTTGTGTTCGACTTTTTATTTATTAGAAAAGAGTTGATTGAAAATTTATCTTAAATCTATTATCACGAACAAAAATATATAACTTTAATTTAGTTATTTAATTTTAAACATTCGATATATTTTACTTTATATGTAAAAAAAAAAAAGAGTAAGTTTATTCACAACAGCAGTGTCTAATATTTTAACTTTATGAATACATTTATACGGAATTTTACTCATATGATCAGTCAAATGTATTACGCATACTTTATTTCCATGAAGCCGTCAGATATGATGAAACACTAGGTAAGTTCGGTAAGAAAGATGTGTTCATAAGTAGCGAATTCTTCTTTTTCTTCATGTACACCTTCAAAAACAATGTACAATTGTTCTTTTCGTTTTATTTCGCGAGTAACCTGTTTGAAAAAGAAGGGGAAGAGAACATGCACGAAAAACATAAACAAGAAATAAAAAGATAAACTTAGTTTGTGTTTGGCACGCTTTCAAAACTTGTTGTTACAACAAGACGTTCTAACGCGCAGTCTGCTACTATTGTTCAAGGTAACAGTCGTTTGGGTGCAAAAAAAATTAAGCCCCGTATCAGAAGCTACTCCATTACTTAAACTCACATAACTTTTGCGTAATCATTACACAAGTATGAAAAAATAAGAAATATAAATGAATGAAATACAAGCATTTAAGAAATTTTTTTTTTACATATTGTATTGCATCAACTAAATTTGAATCAATTGATTCAAGCAAGTTTATATATATATATATATATATATATATATATATATATATATATATATATATATATATATATATATCTGTGTGTGTGTGTATGTGCGTGAGTGAGTGAGAGAGAGAGAGCATTTCGCACATCCAGGATGCAATGGAAGAATAAAATATGTAATTAAACTTATAATCTATTTTAATAAGTTACTGAAGTTATAAGTTAAGCTTCTGAAGACAAGGCAAAGCATGAAACATGTTCAACTCAATTGCAGATTTAATGTTATGCAATGATATTTTGTATAGAATAGGAAAAATAATTTTTAAAATGAAGGAAACGCAGAGTAATGGGCAATTCACAGCAATATCAGCAACAGAAAAAGAAAAAAAAAAAAGCCAAACTGCGAAGAATTAGTTTGAAGATAAAACTTTTCTTCTCACAGTTATCTTCAAACTTTATATAACTATACAATTTCCTTAGTTATTTCTTGAATTCTCGATTGCATATTAATAAAGATTATAAATCAAATAATACAAAAAATATTTAAGTTTTACATCAATTTAGTAAGAATTTTAAGACAATTTTTTTCATTGTTGTTAGGTATTATTCGGAAAATGCGACTATGTAAATGGACACACAAACTTTTTAAAGTACTCGTGGTCTTGGGTGAATACCTCGTTGGAACAAAAGAATGGTATTTAAAACAAATGAAGAGGAAAGAGTCAGACATTTCTTAAATTGGCTTGTCACATGGAGAATTCTGGATTCGTCACGTAGAAACACAGTGATCCTTCCCCAGAATAAACATCAAAGAAGGGAATAATGCAAACACATGCAGCATATATTTTTACCATACATATACAGTATTCAATATACGGAGCACTGATTCAAGTGACTTATCTCGAATTTCAAACCTTGTTCGAATAACGAGAACGACACCTGAGATGACATCTCTATGTCCTAGCTTAACAAGATTTTGATATCTAGTAAAATATATCTTGCGAAAAGAAGGAGGAGAATGTTTCAAAAAGACAATATTTTCCATTGCGAGGGATGGAATTTAAAATAAAGAAGTGGTTTCAATTAAGGAACCTTAATTGTTTATTTCTGAAATAAAAAACAACAACTTATAATTGTAGAAATGTTAAAACTCATATATTTTTCTGTTCGGTATGATAACAAAAAACTTTGGAATTTTCGAGGATGGAAATTTATACCACACCAGAATCAGAACAGAGATTTTTTAGTATTGAAAAAGTAGAAATTCTTTTAAGATTACTTAATATAAGGATATAACTGAAAAGCATATTCATTTAACTCAGTCATGAACTAAAAAAAAATTAAAAAAAAAAAAAAATCGTCTCACATACAATGATATATATTGTTAGAAAAACAGATAAATTTATTACATTATTATGTAATTATTGCTTTTAAAATAATTCATCTTCGATTCATTTTTCGAAAGGCAGTAAATCAAAACGAAAAGGCACAGTTTTCGAAATTTTAAATATTAACATCTGTAGCATATTATTCAGTTTTCCTTCATCATGAAAAAATATATTTCGAAAGAATTTTTTTAGGTGAAAGATCTACCGATACGAAAGATTAAGATAGATTTTTGCAAGATATGATATGCACAGGAATAAGTTGGAGGAAATACTATTCTTAGACTATCTTCTTAGATTGAAGACAATATTTTTAGATTTAGTCTTAGACTTCTTAGATTGAAGTTAAGTAATCGATCCAAAAGAAGAAAACTATTTATGGATTATATTAACTCAAAATTACTGAGGTTAATTAATTTTCAATTTAATGATGACAATTATTAAGTTTACACTCATTCATGTTTGAAATTTTAATGAGTTTAAATAAACATCAGCAATGTTTTTTTAAATACGTATGGGCAAAAATAGAATTAAATACGTGATCCATTCCTTTTAAATTATTTTTAGAAAGGTAAAGATTAAAAAAAAAACTAAATTTTAAAATACCAACAGTTTTTCGAAAAGGAAAGATGAACGCGCGGAATTTAAAAGGAAATACACTAAGAAAAATAGACCTTAGACTCAAAGGAACCAGAAAGCAGAAAACATTTCTTTTTTGGGTCTTATGAGGATTCATATCCCAGAAGAAAAACAAAGGTTTCTTTTTTGTTTAGAGTACCCCTCGTGGAAAAGTCGAGATTTCAAAAAGGTTTTCGAAGAGCAATCTTCAAAATATCTCAAACACGATGACCGCAGTATTTATTGATCGAGGAGGAAAGAGAAGAAAGGAAGAAAAAAAAATATATAAAAAGAAAGAAGAAAAAAGAAGAGAGAGAGGAGAGAAATTCTTACAAGAATGACAAACGATGCCACCCTCAAAAGAGAGAAAAGTGAAGTAAGAAAATCGTTTGCATTCCCTCTTCGTCCGGTAGGTAGATGAGAGGGGGTGGAATGGAAGAATATTGACGAAACCATTTTATCGGGAATTTTATTTATTTATTGCAGTTATTTGATAAAAATCGATTTAGCATGACGACATGATAGGCCATATTTGAATGGTTCCAGCTGAAATATTAAGGCTCCCGTCTCAGATTCTTTCCGCTGAATACGTGACTTTTAACCTGAAACCTCAAATTTTAGAATGCAGGAAGACGTAAACAACAATCTACAAGATTTTGTTTTAAAAACAGAAACAAAAAACAAAAAAAAGGAAGATTCTGAATTCGAAAAATACGTGACAAGGTTTCATTTGCATCTCTTAAAGTGTAAACAACTCTCGAAATATTTTATTTTTTGATTCTCAATGCAACATCACCTATTGATCTCTATTTTTAGTAGGAAAAAAAAAAACCAAAAAAAAAAAAGGAATTGACAAATAAAATAAGAATGTTGCAATTCAGAAATATTCCAGATATTGCCTCCAAAAAAAAAAAAAAAAAAAAAAAAAAAGAAAAGAAAGAGTAACGCACAATACTTACCTAATTAATAACTTTAACTGACAATACAGAATGTTTTCTAAAGAATAGCCCGACTTTCAAGAACTACTGTTAAAAAAACTAAGGAAGTTTTTACTACCTTTTTCGACAAACTAAACTTTGCAAACACATTGAAATTTATTAAATTACAAAGGTTCAATATCATCATCACCAGAAACACGAATGATTTATCTCACCCTTTTTCAATATGCTCGTTGCTATAGTTTGAATATCTACAGTTATTCACGCGTTCAGTTCGTCGATGTTCTCTGGTTGAGGCGGAAGAAACATTCACAATCATTTAAGTAGCCCCAAAGATTAAAAATCGAAGTGATTAGGGCTTCTTGAGGGCTACTGATTCAGAGCAAGAGCGTCATCTTCTCTGCAAACAATCCATCGTAGTTACAATTTGTTTTTCAGTACCCACAAAAATATACAATGGTGTGGAAAATCTTGAGTAAGTGATTTATTTTCAAATTACGCAATTTTCAGCTGGTATACGCTCTTACCCAATATGATAAAGATCAGAGATTTAATTTTTGCGAGATTATTCTTAGTGAGCTCAAAAAAGACGATTCCTTCATTTCGAAGCTTATCTTTAGCGATGAAGCGACGATTCATATATTGTTGGAAATAAATTATGTGGATACCGCCAGGAGGCGCCATGTCTCTTGTAAGTGAAAGCGCACGGGTTCATGGGTAACATTTCAGAGTACATTTGGTTCTTGACCGAGTAAAGCGGGTTATGCCTCGTTATGATGTAATTTCTCCTGACCGCTAAAGCGGGTTAAAATATGGATAGTTTGGAACCCCTTGAATAATTTGTAAATAATGTAATTATTTGTTAATGTGCAACTGGCACGTAGAGACTAAATAAATGTGTTTAAATAAAATTGTTCTCCCTATTTTGCTCGGTGGATTATTGTTCTTGAACATATATCAACTGTAACGTCAAACAACACAATGCTAACAACAGGGGGTACAGCAACCGCTGAAGTGGATAAGTTTCGCCGTGAGTTAATGTGATCTGTGAAGTATCAGAAAGGAAATTTTTGGCCCATTCTTTTTTCACGAGCTCATTGTTACTAGCATTACTTATCCGGATATGCAATAAATTTGGCTGTTTCCACTATTAGAAGAAGACGCTGGAGAGATAGTACCTGTTATCGACTGGATGTCGTTCATGTTTCTGACGGAGATCATTTAGAACATTTATAATTTTTTTTAACATTGAAGTGCTATATTTAATTTAATTTGTCAAAATGGGTTCTTTAGTTTTGTAATATTAGCTCTTCAAAGTTGGAATATACCTCTGCAAAAGCCCTGAGTTATAATTTTACAAAATTGTCAAAGAACACTCACAATGAAATCAAATTAGTGGTAAAGTAATTAAAATATAAACAAAAAGTAACTCTTGTACATCTGAAATCTGATCATATAAAATTACCAGAGAGCTTTTAATGCAATTTATTTTAATCACATTTTAACTAAACAAAATTCATAATGAGTAAAAATTAAAATTACACATAAATCATCATGCAACACAACAAAAAAGGTTAACTAAAACTAAAAGCAGAATTTATTTTGTAAAAGGCTCCTTCTCCCACTCTTTATAAACAAGAACACTCGTATAATTAGAATAACCTGTACATAATAAAAAAAAATATTTAATTCTTAATACTTAAAGCAAGAAAATAATTAGTCAAACGGCTTTTAAATGTAAAAATACTGATCAAGTTTACTGTATAAGATTTGCCCATATGGGACTTGAAGAAGTAGTACACTGTGCATGTGCGAAGAGAGTGCTCTAAGAAGTACAAAAGCAGGCGATATCGTCGTAAGTAAAGCGTCAATTGTCTCAGTGACTACGTGAAAGCAAGCCGATGGCATTGCTAGGAGCAGGGATGTCTCCAAACAATCAGCGTGAAGTCGCGCAATTTTTAGCTGCGAAAAATGAGAGTCCATTTGAGATTTATCGTTGTCTGCAAAATGTGTTTGGGCTACTAAACACCTGTTGTGCAGCGAGGCTGATGCACATTCAATATGGCTCCAAATCCTCTTGACCGAGAGGTTTAAAATTACGAGGTCTTTCGCTAGCCTTTGTGTTGCTTTTAAGTGCGATGTGAATAAGCAACCAATCAAGAAAACTCACGCCCTTCAAAGTTCCGATGGTGCAGTGAAATTTGTAAAGGACAAATATGTACGGACGATAGGCCTCGACCACATAAAGCGTACGAAATCATCTCCCTAGAAACAATTAATGCAGTGGAGAATAACAGGTCAATTGAAAAGTCCCCGGCCTGACACATAGATGGCGCTACTAGAATTAAATCCATATGTTTATTAGTTAGCCCTAACCCTCAAAGGATGCGTGTATAAATTTGACAGCTATCGGATCATTAGTTTGTGAATTATAGCATTTTGAGTGAAGCAACTTTTGTTATTGTGAAAAAAATGGATAAAAAGGAATTTCGCGTGTTGATAAAATATTGCTTTTTGAAGGGAAAAAATACAGTTGAAGCAAAAACTTGGCTTGATGCCGAGTTTCCGAGCACTGCCCCAGGAAAATCAACCATCAAGGATTGGTATGCTAAGTTTAGACGTGGTGAAATGAGCACTGAAGACGGTGAACGCCCAAAAGAGGTTGTTACCGACGAAAATATTAAAAAAATCCGCAAAATTTTTTAAATGACTGTAAATTGAAATTGAATGAAGTAGTAGACACTCTAAAGATCGTTACATCTGTCGAGGTTCCAAGTCGTCCCGTTAGCTTGGTGTGGAAGTTTGGAGAGGGAGGTGCAGCTCAGAGGTGTCGTCCTCGTTATTTGACGAAATTCAACATTGCGAGGTCCATCGCCAATAACAAGCGTGTTGCTCTTCAGTGCGATGTAAATAAACTAATTAAAAATTAGATTCAAAATCAAGTTATATCAAATAACTTCAACATTTTACTTTACCTACGTTTTAATTCTTTATTATCATTATCTTTACTGTTCATTGAAATGCTGTGGAATAATTCAACTAACGAAAAGCTGTAGATATAGCGATGAAAGTTATAACCTTCGTCGCTAAAATATGACAATATTTCAAAATATCAGAGGTAAAAACTAATTGAAAAAGCTAAAAAAAAACCTCAAGTCTCTAAACGATTTTTTGTAACATTTATACGATGATATATTACTTGATAATATCTACAGAGACATATAATAATAAAGAAAACAAACAAAACAATTAAATATTAAGATAAATTTGTTGGCAAACTGTGTTGATAACAATAGATGCATGAAATACCAGCGCTGTTATAATATCTATCCACGTTCACTGTTACTATTATTTGATTGAAAAAAGTAGCAGATTTTAAATACCCGATAAGAATTCAAATAAACTTTTCACTTTAAATTGAATTAAAAAATAAATTTAATATCCCGAACAAATCAGTCGCCTAATGTTTCACACCAGACAATAGAAAACAAACGAAATATTCTCATGTAATAAACTATCACGATATCAATCCCACAATTACGAGACAAAACAAAAATAAAAGAGACGTAAAATAAAATTTAAAAAAAAATAGTCGCTGAGAAATTCAATCACTCAGGGCCTTTCAAAGAGGATTAGATTTCTCATTACTGCGATACGAAAGTATCCGATTTAATTTTAACTCGACCCAGCTTAACTTTTCTCTACTTTTTTAAAACTCCTCCCTCACAAAGGGTTGCAGCGGGGTCTTTTCAGCTCCAACTTTTGTGTTACCTGCGGTTCTTCTGAAATTTGAGAAGGAATAATTAGTACGAGAGAAAAAGAGAAAGAAAAAAAAAAGGAGGAATGGAAAAGAACGAAAAAAAAAAGTTAAAAGACGACAATCCGTCGTACGTAAGAGACCGTACTAATGGGAAGATAAACTCGATAACTTTCTAAACAGACAGTAAATAATTAAATGATTAGACGAACACGGTTCCGTCGTGGGAAATGAAGGCATGTCTGAAAGAGGTGGAAAGAAAAACGAATCATTAATGAGGCTAAATTGGCTGTATATACGGATTTGACGGCGAAATTCGTCGAGGAGAAGAAAATGGAATCAAATCCGATGAATGGAGACGGTGAAAGAGGGAATAAATTATTAAATAATTTAAGGGAGGAAATAATGAACGAAAAGAATAAAAGAACGAAATCCTGTTTCGTATTATATCATCAGCGGCGCATTTTACTGAAAACGTAGACATCGTTTCGTGTTTTAATTTTTTCTTCTTTTTCTCTCTCTTTTTGTTCCCAATCTGTTTTCGAATGAATGGGTGCCACTACAAACGATTTAATTCTCGCTCGATAAAATCGTCATTGTTCTTCGGAAAGGAAGAAAGAGACATTTGTTGGGTAATGAAAGACACACATCTACTGAAGGAGCAGAATTCCATATTTGCATTGAAATTATTGAAGAAATTAACTGGTTCACAATACGATGACATTTGGTATGTTTCGACGCCAACTAATTGGTTTAAAAGTCAATATAGCTGAGGAAGAAAGCACGGAAAAAATTACGTTCAACGTGGGTGATAATTTTAAATTCGTAATGCTTAACAAGGCGAGCAATGTTTATAGTTTTTAGAAAAAATAAAGCATACAATGGAGAGAAATCAAATATTCAGAGTAAATTACAGGGAAGTATAAAAGAAAGAAAAACAATATATATATATATATATATATATATATTGTAAAACTATGTTCAATGAAATCCTTAATATGATTTGCAAATAGACATTGATGTTAACAAAACTTACGTACATCCCTATACACTATAATTAACATGCATTAATAAATAACAAGAGCCCGATAGCTGCTTGTAACCTTCCATTTATTTGATGGAGACCCAACGTAAAATGTGTTTTTCGTCATATGAGACAAATAATTCTTAAGAAACGCCCCTTGAACCCATTCTAATTTTCAAATAAATAATTTTCAGATTTGTTTAGGAAACCCCAATGACACTTTCCTTGAAAATGTTCTTGAATCAACTTGAACTCCTCCACTCTGTTGCTATTTTGATTTTTTTAAAATGAATCTTAGTTAGGCAATATATAAAAATTTGTAAGCCTATTTTGGGTAAAAACGAGTATACTTGTAAATAACTCATGAATAATTTTTTTTCAGTCGGGAAAATAAACAAATGAAAAATTTGGAACAGTCCGACTCATAAAAATTTACAAATAACTTTACATTATACAAAAATAAAGACCGTGAGAAATATTAAATAAATAAACAATATGTAAAAAGAATATATTAAATTCACAATTTTATTTTTATTATCGTTATTTGTACCAATATGTGATATTCTCAACAAGCCTTTGGCTCTGAAATGCGGAGCAAATATCGAGATAATAATTATTTAAAAAATTGTTTTGAAAAAAAAAAAAAAAAAAAACCCACCTTAATACCATGTACGAATAATATTTAATGTTAGTAACAATAAATTTTTTTAATGTTATACATAATTCAATATATAACAACATCATTGCTTTATTTAACAATTAGAAATGTTTATAATATTATCATGAAATTTGATGTATATTTAAGAATTAATAATTATTATTATTAGAGACATTCCTGCGTTTTTAGATAAATTTCGATTTCATGCGATTCATAGCAGTGTAGAGAATGTATATTATTACTATGTCATAAAATAATCCATAATCCCCCAAAAAATTCTAGAAAAATATACAAAACTTAAGATATGAATAATTTTAAAAGAACAAATAAATAAACAAATTTACACTTAGTGGAATCAAACTGAATGTTTCATCCTATTTTTTTTTAATTCTTGTACATTTTGAAAGTTTCTAAGTACTCTTAGACGTATAAGAATTTTAATCCTACTTTTTCGAAAAAATAGCTTACACTTGTCAAAAAATATAATTCAAGATCTTTTGATAGCAAAATGAATGAACCGTAAGTAATTGAAAAGCTGTTTTATTATTATTATTTTTTTTTTGGAAAATCCGAAGGCACATGTCACAATTTTATTGTATAATATAACTTTTCGCAAATAAATATACAGTCGTTTTTCTTTAACACAATAAAAGCGTGACATGTGCTTCCGTATACTTGAATTTCAGGAAATAGCATTTAGACAGCTTAAGGTTCTTTCTCTTTGCTATGAATAAGATCTTAAGATATTTTTTGACAAATGTACGCCGTTTATTTGAAGAAGTAGAATTAAAATTCTTGTCCGTATAAATGTTCAGACAATTCCAAAATGCACAAAAATTTTCTTTAAAAAAAAAAAGGGAGATGAACTTTACTTTTGATGATCTATATTAATTGAAAAACTAAAGAACCTTAGAAATCCCTCGTGGAAAGATCATAGCAAACATAATTTTCGTTTTTATTATACAGTCGAAGAGTCTTCTCTCTCTCTCTTATTTTAATTCACTCAACAGTATTCATAAAAATTGGATTTAAATTAAAGAATATTAAGGCAAGTCTGATAAAGGACATTAATAGTTTTCATGGTTTTGAATTGAACTGAATAATGAAAAATAAGATGAAATTTTTCATTATTCATATCAATTCAAAATCATGAAAACTATTAATGTCCTTTATCAGACTTGCCTTAATATTCTATATGCACTGATTTTTATCAATGTGTTTTGAGCAACATATTTATCTCTCAAGTAATACATATATATATATATATATATATATATATCACATCTACTTTTTACACACACGCACACACATATATATGTATGTATATGCATGCATGTATATTTGCACACACACATATGTAACACGCTATGTATGTTTGCACACACTCAGCCAACCCTGTATAATAAAACCTAACTTTAAATCCTATTAGTTTTTTCACAATAATAATTTAATTTCCTAATTTTTCCCATTCTCTCATTTAAAAGTAGAGCGTTCATTCTTATTTTCTGATACCATTTCTTTTTAACTTTAATTTATGCAATCACGCGCTCTTAAAATCTGCAAAGTCAGCTGTTTACACGGCTCCAGACTTGTAGGGATGGTCCTACCAGACTTTAGGCGTGCACTTAAGTTCCCTCGAAATCCCTCCAATTACCCCACATGTTCAATGACGTTTGTAGTGAAATTTCCCTGCTATATAACAAAAAACACAGCGAAATCCTATACCTCCAAAGTACCAACTTTAACCGACCCCAGCATCGACCAATCAGAGCTCACCTACTGATCCACAATTACAGAAACCTTAAACTCCAACCAAAAGCCAAGTTTTGCACCAAATACTAGCAGACCCGAGCTTGAAGGCCGTTTCGTGGCCTATGTGCTCGATAACATGTTCCAATGTTCCAAAAAAAAAAAAAAAAAAAAACACCCGCTCTCTTGCTCATTCTTGCTGTTATACTCATGCTCTCATAATTTGTATCCAATGGCGGAGTTATGTAATTTCCGCCGTGTGGAAATGGTCTCTCTCTCCACTACAATAAAATAATTACTTGAAAAAGAAATTGGCTTTGACTGTTTTCTGAAATTTAATTAAATAAGTACAAGTTAAATTATTTAAAAGAAAGACTTTACACACACACACATATATTTCTATCACTTCTTTTTTGATGATAGATACAACTATAAGCCATTTACCAGTTTTTAGCTTATTTCAATAGAGCGGATAAATAAAAGTATTCAAAATACTCTTCTGAATAACTTAAAAAGATACTAAAAGTACACTTTGAAAATATTAACGTATTTGTATTTTAAAAAATACTCCTTATATCTTCGAAGAAATTTTTTTTTTTATCAAAAAAAAATTTTTTTTTAGTTAATTTTCTTAATTTTTTTTAAGTAACTGCTATTGAATGAAATTCAAGTGTTTTGAAGTTACTCACCAAAAATTGGGGGAAAACTAAAAAATTTTTATGCCAAAATATTTCTTTCTATGTTGTACTTTAAACGTACAAGAAATCCATTTATTTTTCGTGGGCATTAACTTACTTAAATTCGGCCTTTGCCAACTAATCTTGAATTTAAAAAAAACCGCAGCTGCCACGGGCATAGTCTCTTATTAAAAAGATTCTCGTTTACTCTTATACGATCTAATAACAGATGAGGGAGAAATTACGCACCGAGGGAAAAAAAGGGGGCTTTTTTTCCCTTTCTGAAGAGTAATTTTGTTTGAGTCATCCAACTGTAGATTAATTAAATCTCTCACTTGAAGGAAGAAAAGTTATATTCCACTATTTTTCCTTCAACATTTTTCTGCTAATGCATTCCGCATACATTCTTGAGAGCAAAATTAGTCCTCTGTTTTTATAAATAGTTTTATAATTAATAATTAAAATATTGCAGGACTGATTCCGTTGCCAAATCCTTCTTTTATTAAATAGAATAATCCGTACCGACGTAATAGCCGAGGGATAGAGTCACCTGGTTCGGAAGAAGGGTCGGTTAGCGAAAAGAAGCAACACGAAGACGATTGGCTACGAATCGCGTAATATTGAGCCACAATTAAGTGACGAGGACGACACCAAAGTTTTCACCCCATTCACCAAATGGAAATTGGTCGAAGAATGGCTCAGGAAGGAACAGACGGGACGCGACTTCGAATGGAATAGTTCGAAGTGTTATTTTGATGAATAAATATCTAATTGTTTAATTTAGTCCCAATCTTTTGAAAATGTATACACCAATCCTTAATAAATATATGTGTTTCACATTATCAAGCGTTGTAGCTCTCTAAAATATTAAAAATTGTCATAAAACATATAAAGTATTATTTTAATGTACACAGTAATAATAGAACCTCCAAATTTGACCTAACTTTCATCCTTTTCATATAAATAACATTTTTCAAAACAAAACTAGCTTTTATGTTGACAAACTCAATACTATTTGTGGGTCAGATATATTAATATGTACTCAAATCACATCATTCATAGTCAATTTACCTCTTATTTAACCGCCACGAAGTTATAAATTGAGTTTCATTTAAAGAAGTTAAATTCTAAAGATACTTAACTCGAAAGATAAGTTAGTAGTAACACCATCTTCAAATCAATAAAATAATTAAACAGACAGAAAAAGGAATAATTATGAAAATTGCAACTACATAATAAGCAAAGCTAGAAATTTTCCTACGACTAAAGTTGTCGCATTCACAGCTAAATCAGAGAGATAACTACAACGGGGGTAGAAATAATATTTTTCAGTAAGTAGTACAAATTTCAAAAAATCAATGTCCCTCTCCACTGTTTCCAAGAATGTTCTAAAATACAAAGATAAGAAATACAGCTCATTTCAGTTCCTACATTTGCATAAACAACAGCAGGAAGTAACGGGGTTTCGCAGGAACAAGTGTAGAAATGATAGAGGAGAATAAAATATCACTCAATAGCAAAAATAAAGGAAAATAAAAATAATATTAATAAGAATGAACCTCGCAAAAGCCCAACTCACAGAAAATTGCTAGTGCAAGTGTAGATAAAGTGAAAATAAATCTTTAAAAGGCAAATTACAATAAAGACTGTTATATGTTTCAGAAAGAAATTGAGTCTTATGGCAATAAAAACTTTTTTTTTTGTTACTTTATTATAGCTACAGATGAGTCAGCAAACGGCGGGTTTTTTTTCGGGGGGGGGATATGAGAAAAATTACGGTTTTTTTCACTCAGAGGTATTTTCACAGTAACAGATTGGTGGGTGCAGATAAATCATAAATATGACTCGAATTTGCGCGCATTTACAAAAATGATAGAATTATAAATATATTTTCAACATATGGGGAAGGAATGAGTTCATGTTTTCAAACATATAAATGAACCCATACGGACAGGTTTCAGATATAGTTCAAATATAAACAACAGAGAAGAAATCGTATGGTCATAGAAAAAAATATGCAAGGAGTATTTGTCGACATATTTTTTAGATTAAAGTTAGCGGGCATCTTGTAGCACAGGTTAAGAAAAGATTAAATTCGAATGTAGCCAAAAGAGGTTAAAATGTCTGATACACTACCCACAAACGATACAGATGACGTGTACCTCCAATAAGGAATTCATATCTTATGAGATATTGACATATAAATTTTTCTTCATACCACATTCTACGTTTAATAAATAAGCTTACATGTAATATAGCTTTAAATTGCACCTAGTTTCTCTGTAATAGTTAATCGAATCAGCTGTAAGCTATTTCTCCCAATATTGAAAAGTATCTGTGCCTTTCTCTCAACGGCACAGAGATCATTTCTTGCTGTGCACGGAATTGACGTTGCACCACTGTATTTATCCACGCCTGGACGTCTTTTATCACTCTTACAGATGAGAGCAAGGGGAAATAATGGAGCGAATTTTCGGTCAGGGTTTTACCCGGCGAAAATTACCGTCCATTAATCACTACGACACGCAAGTCGGAGCATGGAAAATCTTCCTCCGATAATAAGTTACAGGATTCGAAGATGCACAGAATAGCGGTCCAAGTCTTGCACGACCATTCCATTAACGGTCGCATTTGCATGAGAAGAAAGACATCAAAGAACAACTTATTTTAAAAGTTGTTAGCAAATCTAGTAATATATCCTTCGCGCCGGAAAAATATCATGTGTTGATGTATCAATTTCAAATCTCGGTGGACCTCGAAAATATGTCGGATTAATGAATAGGAAAGGAAAACTTTTTGAAAAGTTTCCAATCCTTAATTATAATAATGGGAAATCAAATAATTTGTGGAATTCATCCCGAATAATAAACCATCAGTTTTCCTTTAAGGTACAAAGTTGTTTTTGGATTTACACACAAAGTTAATATTCTTTAACATTCTTCATTTCAAGATGCTAATGTATTTTGATACCTTGGGTTAGATTTTGGATAAGAGGAAGTGAATCCCAAGTCAGAGCTAGGGGGGAAAAAACATAGTCCACTTCCTGCAATTCAAAGTCTGCAACTATACAAAATAGAAAGAAAGTCTAAATCCGTGACCATTTCCCCCTATAAAAAAGGAATACACAGAAAACTTATTTCATTTCAGTTACGTCAATTCGAATAAATGATTATTTAATATTGTTACCACAATATGAATCTAAATGATCAGATATACATTCTGACAAATACGAAATTCATCAAACTAAAACTAGATAACGCATTTGCCACATTTCATAAAAAAGTCTATGGTAACAAAAAGTAAAACTTAATAGAGGAAGAGTTATGATATACATTATAGAGAATTCTTAATCTATCAATAAAAAGTAAAAAGCAAGATATAAAAATAAATAATCCAAGTAATCCTATGTTCAATCGTCAACCCTTGTAGAAGCAAACTTAAAATTCTCCATTTATTGGTAGTATAAAGTACCGATAATAATGTTCCGTTGATAAATACGAAAAGACGAATAAAATTTGCAGAAACCGATGTAAGAAACTTGATTGAAACTTCATGCCATGACCTTCAAAATCCTTGCTGTAGCTGAAAGATCCTCAATGTAATGCATTCGTTTTCTCGATTCCTAAATGTCACTGGTGAGACGAGGGAAGATGACGACTCACGTGAAGATGCAGTGAGGCGTCAATGCACCCGACTTGTACCTTTCACCACTTCGAAAAGACGAAATCACTTTCATTCTCATGAGGAGGTGAAAGGTGCCATTACAGTCTTGTGCCTACATCAACCACCAGAAATCCACCAATTTTTGTCTCCACCAGATAACTCTTTCTAAGTGCGTCGTGTTTTTTTTTTTTTTTTTTTTTGTTTTAGGGTGTATTTCATTATTTATATATCTTTACCTTTAATTCAATTCACTTCACTTCGATCTTCCTCTTATTTACTTAATCATGTTTCAATTGAGTTGGTAAAAAATCGCAATTTTATGCAATTCAAATGATCATGAAGTGCCCGAGGTTAGGGGGGAGAAATTCGCGTATAGTCCAACGTCATAAAAGTATCTTATAACTTTCATATTTTGAAAAAAAAATATTTAACTTAAATGAATTAACGGAGAAGAAAATATGTTTTCGAACTATTTTCAAATCCTGGAGCAATTTGGAATAAAAATTATACATACATTCAAACTTATTGTTAAAATTTTTTTGCATTTCTTTTTACTGAATCGAATGGAAAACTATGACAGTATATTCGATCTTTAAAAAATAAAAATCTTTATTTCTGCATCAAAATACGTATTTAAATGGTCATTTCACGATCGGTGTAGATTACTCAGAAACTGTTCTTTGTCCTCACATATCATATTGAGCGACTAATTGAATATCAAAAAGACAGACCGAAATCACACAAGAGAAGTCCAACAATAAAATACAGTTGACGTTGGTTATAACGAGCAAAAAGGAACTAATAGACTGCTATTCGTTAAATCCAAGTGTTTGTAAAAACATGCTTATTTATGTCAGTAATTTTTCATTCGGCGAAAAGAAAAAGAAATTTATCCTTTTTTCAAAAATAGAATCTTTGCGGGTTTTTCTTATTTTTTTTTAAATGAGACCCATAGTATGAAAATAAATTATTTTCGCTTTCGGTTAAAACAGTTAACATTCGATTGCATCAACTTACAATTCCTTTCTAATTTGCTATTTTGTTTTATTTGGCTCCTGTTCAATCACACAATACATTCGTCTGCGCTACTATGATTGCATGTGTTCTTGTGTATTTAAAACTAATTTTTTTCAAAAACAAATCATTAGCAGTTAATAATGAACATATATGAAATTTTTAAAAATAAAATTTCATATTTAAGGGGAAAAAAACTCGACCATTGGCACTTATGACCACAAAAATGTAATAATTAAATACAATAAAGAAAAATGACTACATCTAGAAGCTATGTGTTGTTATCGAAAGATGCATGAAGACAAAATCTATTCAAAGTTCACCAATTTGATCAAAAAACTATCTACCACAACAACTAAAGAGCATTAGGTATAGTTAAGATTTAAAAAAGAAAAACTCATTTGCACTTTTTTCAGAAACACATTTCTTTAACGTATGCATGTGAAATTTCATTTATTTTTAATTTTTAGGTAGTACTTTTGGCTACCATTTGTACAATAGAGCACACATTATGAATGTTTCACATTATATACAATAATTATATGTACATAGATTGAATTTTTATTTTTTCTGTACAATTTTTTGATGCGTATGAATTAGATTAATGTTGAAAAGTATAAATCCGATAGTTAAAATAAAGTATAAGGTTGGCTATTTTGGTCTTTTTTTTTTGGCGATTTTTAAAGATTGCCAAACTATCTTAAAGGTTACCAAAAACTAATATTGTAATGATTAACTAAATAGAAGAATTAAATCATTATCAAACAAGCAATGAGAAAAAAAAATCGCCAAATTTGGTGCGCTCCCTACACTTCAATTTAATCACGAATCCGACTTACTAGCAATCAGTCACTTGAAACAGAACTCAGTAGCAAGTTGAATCAATAAAAAATAGAGTAATAAAAATATTTAGAATTGATAAAATACATTTTTTCTTCTGTAGAGAGACAACTGATGGAATGATATTTATTGAAAATAAAATGGGATACATTAATCAAATATAAAATTGCTAATAATATTTGACACATTACGTTTGAATTTTGCTCGTAAAATATTTAATGTTAAATTGGTAATTGTGCTTCTTTTTATTTGTACAGTAAATTAAGTTTTTTTTTTAATTAAACGATAGCTTAATGTTATGTATAGATGAGTATTCTATTAATATCACCGATTAAACAGATTAATTATTCACAGAAATAATGGTAAATGCTTCTACTTTAATTTTCGAATCATATATTTTTCTGAACCACGATGTAAGTAGCTTTTTTTATATAAATTTGCCTAATATGCATATATTAATCAAAATATTTTAACTGTTTTCACCAAATCCAACAGTAAGGGATTTCTATTGGAGACACACTTACGATTAATAATTACGAGGGTAGTTAAAAAAAGTACTCGCATTTGAAGACAGAGGTCATCCTTAAGATAGTTTGTTGTTACTATTGAGTGCTGCTATCTGTTAAATGAAGTCCAAATAAGTTGGACATTCATTCATTAGTTTGCGTTGATTTGGTAGTTATTTGCTGATAAATCAAAATCTGATTGCTGCCGCGTCGATTTGTCGCCGTCAGTGAGATCTAGATTCATCAATACTCACCGGAAATCGAGCAAAAATCGTAACGTTGGGTTGCTTCCGATGAATCCTCATCAAAGAAGACGAAGATGGTCTCATCGGCTGGGAAAGATATGGCGAAGAATTTTTGAGGTGTGAAAAACGTCATGATCACGAATACGAGTAACTGAGACAAAGGCAGCTTTCTACAGAGTCATGTTGCTAACTAAAAACAAACCTTTTTTCGAAGCTGCGAGTGCCATCTCTTGGAGTTTCTACGGACTTATTGAACAATCATCGTAGAAATATGATAAAACAAGAAAAAAAAAAAAAGTAATCTTGCATAAATGATAAAAGGATTTAAAAATTTTCCACTACTGATCTCATTGAGAGCGAATTACGAAACATAAAATTATTTTTTATTCACGTTTATTCGATCTGAAAGAAGATGTACTCTTTCGGTTACACTTCAATAAAAAATAAATTCTAGAATAATTATTTATATAAATCTGATTATTGTGTAGTAAAGAAGTATTTTTTTTTGGAGACCTACACAGCTATAAAGATGACTATAGTTAAATTAATTTTGTTAAATATAAGCTGTCACATTATAAATTATGTATATTAATTTGATGTTTAGATATAGAAATGAGAACATTATTTTACTTATTTACCTTAATAAAAGTACACTAACCAGAAATTGGAAAACTTTCATGTTTATTTTTAAGACTTTAAACCTCTTGATCAATAAAAAATCGTACTTAACTGACTACGCATAGGACTTTTTTTTTAAAAAAAAAAAATTCGGAAAATTACCTTGTTCTGAATCACAGAACAAGTTAGGCTAATAAAAGTAAGTTCAAAAATTAAAAGAAAACTTATTGCATGACTAAGTAATAAATAAAAATACAAAGTAGTCAATAAAAGAAAGTATGTTACAAAAAAATAATTATCCAAAACGTTATAAATTTTAACAATAGCGAAATTTGGCACCATAAAATCTCATGTCAGTCATTGATGTACCTACAGACTATTCTAGTATCAGTACCTATAGCGATTCTACCAGTCATTGATGTACCTATAGCAATTCTCAATAAGTTTAAGCACGGATACACAAAGACTAATAGATAATCTTTCACAAACATGTGTAAAATTACTGTTAAAATGGTAGAAACGTCTGGAATCCATAACACTGCGAATGTTTTGTGGTTGGTCCCTCGACGAAGAAGAGAAGTGTGAGGGAAGGAAAAAAAAGTCCCAATTGATCCCTCCCCCAGCAGTTGATTTGGGAAGTAAACAAGAAACGTGACAGCGAGACTGTCGATGGATTGGCATTAATAAATGAGATTTCACTCCTGTCGGTGGTCGAGCTGCGGTCTTTCTACTTTTCATTTCAACCATTATACTCCCGAGATGATATTTCAGGGGATTTGTCGCTGGGTGTCAAACGTGGCGGGAACCTTTAATCACCGATCGTTCGCGGCACCAGTGGACTTTTGATTCACTTACACGGGTTCTTTGACATTACCACTCAGAACTCTACGAAGTTCTTTTTTTTATTATTTTTATCGCGTCAATTAGAACGATTTCATTCTGCAACGATTCCTATTCTTCTAGCAAGCCAGCATTCATTTCCCGAAGTTGGTTTGTACATATAAGTTACGAATTGGAGAGAAGGGCATCATCTAATTTTTGTATGATTTATATTATGATTCAACATTTTCTTTTGAAAATATAGGAGAGATAAGATTCGTGGAACTACTGAGTGAATAGGAGATATTATTACGTTTAATTTTACAGTAGAAAACGCATAATTTATTAGAAATACGTCATGTCTCGATGAGATATAAGTCTTTATACTGCGCATATACTTAGAGCGTGAGTGACGATAGATTTTAATGGAGCAAGAGTCAGATGCGGTTACGCTGCGCCAGAGAAGTGTAAATGTGATCTAGATGCTTAAAAAATGGGGGGATGATAAATTAAACAAGATCGACAAGACGACAAGAAGGGTCGAAAATAGGGTAGGATCGCTAGGGTACTCCGGGGACTCGCCCCTCGTGTTGACCAGAGACAGTAAACGCAATGGAAAAGAAAAAGAATTAACGAAACTGACAAGCACGTAATATTGGCAATATTCTAAGAGTGTATACCTAATGTTGGCATTTATTACGGTAATAAGAATTCTCCTTTATAACATTTGATTAAGGACGTGATTAAATAAACACTTAACACTAATTAAAATATTTTGACTATGTTTGTTCTAAAAATGTCTGAACGAACAAGTTAAAAGACATTTGGCAGATATTTTTATTGCATATTTATGGCTCTTAAAATTAATACGGGCAAAAAAATGCCAATTTTTGACGACAGATGGCGTTACTTAGGAAGTAGGTATTACCATTGTGTGTTACCATCTGTTAAACGGCACCGAAACACTGATTCATAGGTTAGTTTTGAATTGGCAGCCATTTGTCGGCAAATCAAAATTTGATTGCTTGTTGCGAGTTGTCGCCGTAATTTTGCTTGTCACCATCAATGAGAATTGCATTCGTCATTTTCACCGGAAACCAAGCAACAATCGAAAAAATGGATAGTTTCCAGTGAATCCGCTCCAAAGAAAGGAAAGACGATGTCATCGACAGGAATAGATAGGGAACGATTTTTTGGGATGAGAAGGGTGTTATTCTCATTTACTTCTTGGAAAAAGGAAACACGATCAATCGACAATACTACATTTTAGTTACACCATTCCCATTTCTTATTCTTAACGCAGGCTCTTTTTGAACCACCCTCGTAAAACCTTTAAAAGTTTTGCAATTAAACTATACTTGAAATCAAATAATGAAATGCATAGAGGAATTGACAAGTACATAAATTAAAGTGCAATGTTTCATTAAATAAAATTAAAGACAACGTAGGTATACAAGTGATTGAGCAAGTTTTGGATAAGATAATTCTGAAATAGAATTAAAAAGCAGGCTCCAAAGGAAATTTATGTGGAGTGGAAATTAATGATCTGTTATAAACTCACATTACTTGATGCAACATTTGTTTCGACTAGGAAACGAACACCTACATAAAAAAGGCACAATAAACTAAAGATCCTAATCACTTAATCGCTGTGAGAAACAATTTTAAACATCTGTCGGGACAATGACACTTTTATTACAATAAAAGGGATTTTCGGAATAAAACTTTAGAAACACAGATACACTCAGAAAAAGTATTAAAATGGGGAATGAAAAAAATGAAACATTTCTAGGGTCTGAACAAGAATGACGTATACATTTTTTCAATTAAAAGATTTTCTTATCAAATCGTACATTTTTCGTTAAAAAATAATATATATTCTACGTAATTCGGGCAGAATATCTATTACAGAATAATAAATAATGATTATGACTCAGATACATACATTTTAAGAATAAAATTTTTATTAACTATAAGTCTAATAATAAAATAAATCACAACAAATATGTATTTAAAAAAAAAGTTAATAGAAAATATTAAATTCCATTAAGATTTAATAAGAGCATTCAAAGAATAACAGAATAAACCAAACTTACAACAAAAGTACATGGATGTTTATTCATTGTAGCTGCAGTACTCGCTCTACGCACGGGTGAATTTTCACTAAAAAAACCTTGATGAATAAATAGTTGGAAGTAAAAATAGACCAACATATATACGTGTATGTTTTGTAATATGCCCAAGAGCTATCCCTAGAGGAGAGAATCTTCCATAGTGGGTGAGAAAAAAGACAAAAGAATCAAAATATCGCTCAGTGAGTGTCTAATTAAAAATTTGTTTACAATTTCATTTATTGCAATTTTTCCAAATTAATTTTTTTAACTGTTAAAACTACCCACAATTTTTTTGGGAGAGGTTTGTTCAAGGATGTGGATTTCATATAAAGAAGCAACATACCAACAGTTAAAAAACATTCTGTTTTATGTTAGATTTAGTCTGAAATAAGAACAAATATAGCTCGTTACTTTTTCTCACATTTAATTTTTGTAATATATAATAACAATCTTCAAAAATATTTATAACTCTATTCATATCAGAGTTCATGCGTAAACATAAAGTGCCGCGGTAGCCCAATGGTCATGGTCACGGATTTGCGGCCAGTAATTTTCGTCTAGCCGTGGGTTCGGGCCCTGATGCCACAAAAGACTTACCGTGTAGCGGAGCTCATGCACGTTAAATTTGGTAGAGGTCTCAAAATCTCCAGTTGGCGTGGCGTGGAAATTTGGAGAAGGAGGTGCCAGCTCAGGTGAATCTCGTCACTTGACCGGGTTCACAATTGCGAGATCCGATGCCAGCAGTCCTCGTGTTGTTTCTCCGTGCGATGTAATTAAACAATCACTTCTTTTTAACATATTTCAAAAAACCAAACCGTATTAACAAAATCCTTAAAATGGGCACCTTTTGAGCGGAAACATTTTAGGGGGAAAAAAACCGTTACATCTGCTGGAAAATACAAAAGAAGGGAAGGAATGATTCGAAAATATCATCAAAAATCAATTTAATTTCTTTTTTGACTAGATGTGAATATACTTACCGATTCTTCCACACATAAGCGAAGCATCCTAAAAAATTTGGAGCAATATGATCAACGATGGGGATTTGTATCATGGACAAACAAGCAAAAACTGACTTTCAAAATTCTTTATTAGATACTCTTAATTGATGAATATGAATAGAAATCCATAATAAGAAATTTAAAAATATTTATCCAAACAAGAAAAAGTCACAATTGAAAAATTATTCAAATGTACCGAAAGAAAAATTTAAACCACTATTATACAGCACAATAATTTCAAAAAATTAGGTTCATCATCCATATTTTCTTGTATACAAAGGTCATCAGAATTTAATATGAAGTTTCAGCCATTCCGAACAAAATGTTGTTGCTCCCCCTTCTAATATTAAACACAAATAAGAACTATAGCTCTCTACCCTCGTAGGCTTCAAGCTTACCGCGGCTTTATTTTATGTCTGCGCCCTCATTCCAAAAAATTCGCTGTAATAAAATGGGTATAATTTCCATTCGGGATACACACAGAGCTTTTCGATAGCTTTCTAAACTACATCGACAGCAAGAAACGTTTGAACGGTACAGAAAATACAACAAATAGCTTGCTTACTTTTTTATTTTTCCAAGACATTTATACCAGTTATCGATGAAACTCTATCGATTCCGAGCAATCGATGAAATGCTGGCGTCTTGTGCTACGCCATCGGAAGCTGTGTATGAGTCGTTTTATGTTCGTCCGAAATACACGAGGGTTTAATTATAGTAAAAAGACGCGAGTTGGAAAAGAAAGGTGAATTGACAGCCCGATTCCGATAGACAAGGCAGACTTAATATCGATTTATTAATAAGGGCTTCATTTTCAAAAGCGATGGAAGTTGTTGGAAGATTTGAGTCGTGGTTTATCGGATGAAAGGAACGCTGGAAAAGAATTGGAGGGATAGACTACAAATGTATGTAATTTTAACACGACTGATCAGTTTCTTCTGTCATCAGTCATAACAACGTTACATAAAAGAAAGTAGTAATCAGTACACTCCATCAAGTCTTTATATTCGCATTTAAATAAATTTGTTTTATAAATTGTTTTTATTTTTTAATAAACTTCATATATAGTAACATATTTTTACGTCTGTTTTTAGGTATAGAGTACAAAATTTGATAAGCATTTCAAAAATTGTAATCTCTTCGTATTCATTCAATTCACTGAATTTGAATTTCACTACATTTCGAATAAAATATATACCTTGTATGCATTATAGCTATGATAGGCAACTTATGTCACACAGTGGCTTAACCCGGGGGGGGGATTGCAAAGGGACTTATGTATCCCTCAAATTCACGTTTATAGTTTTTAGAAGCTAATTGAAATGTTCTGAACGTTCTAATTAAAACGCCTTTAAGTCTGCTAATATTATTTACTTTAATTTCTTGAAATATGAAAATGATTTCTGAACAATGAAAAGGATAAAGGCAAAGTATATTTTAATACAACTGAGAATACTATCTTCTTTTTTTCAACAAGTGCTAAAATGCTGCTGTGTTTTGAGTTAATGGCGCCAACAAAAATTCGCGAGCGTAAAATAAACGATATACGGTGTAAGGTTCAAAAGATTGGCATTGTAATATATATTATGTTTATAATAATTACATTTAGTTTGCTTAAGGTATATTTACTTTGGTAAGATAAATTTAATTTAATATTTTATCGCTTTTATTTTAATATCCGAAATGAATATTACAGTTCACTTTAATAATTTATCGTTTGCTGTAAAAGATCACTTAAAGGGTTATTGTTTTAGGTGGATCACTTTTGGCATACTAGATAACTTTTCAATTTTTATCGTTTGCTTTAACTTTAATTATAATTAGCTTAAATATATTCAATTTAATAATTTATCGCTGGCTTTAATTTTAATATCGGAAAAGTTTATTCTTGCCCATTTCTCGATATTTCATCGTTTACTTTAATTCTTACATTTAATTAAGTAATTTAATAATAATTATAAAAAAAGCACCCTTTGTGCAGCTAAATCTGTTCTTTGCAAAATTTTGCGTAGAACTTTATTTATTTTAATATTTAATGGCAGAATTGTTTGCTTTTATTCATTTTGTTGTTAGCATTGGCAACGTTTTTGTACTTCAGAATGTTTTTCTTGTGAAAGTAAAAATGTGTTTAAAATTTGAAGAAGGTACTTCCTTCCCTTCATAGTATTTACTTCTGTGGAATCTGGGACTCGAAATAACGTTTACTTTACAATAATTAATATTCATTTGAAATATTCTACTTTTTCGAGATCATAAAGGGGAAAAAACCCGTTAACATACGTTAGAATGGAATTAACAAAGCAGTTTTCTTTTTCTTTTTGTAAATTATCACCTTCCTGAACTATTTTAGCAATTTAAATAGGTTGAATTTTAATTTTCTCAATACTTTTTATGGTATTCGCGTTGATTCCTTATATTATAGCATATAGTTACGTTATTTTTTTTTGTCTGAAATTTGTTCTCTTCTTTTCTTAAATCAAGGATGCACAGTCTTCGATAATTGTGTGTGTGTGTGGGGGGGAATTATATTTAACGTTATTGAAAATTAGCTCAACTGAAGAACATACATGTATTTATGGTTCCGATTATCTGAATTTTGAGAAACATCTTATGAAATTAAGAGTTCATGTATTTCTTAACCCCTGGATTAGCATCGATTCTTTTCAATACCACGTGAAATATTTATATTCATGGTATTTTTAATGAAAATGAATTAATAGAAATTAAAAAAAACGTCGGCAAGGAAGAATTGTGGAAACTGGCTTCAACTTAAATTTAATATAAAACGGGGCACGCGATACTTATAGGTTGCCATCCCTTGCCTTACAGCATTTTATACATGGTTTTTATTTTAAACACTTTGTAGCGATGCGGGCTGGTATATGCGAAATGTGGATCTGCTAGAGCCCTAGATTACCCCATGTAAAACAATTCATTGTCAAAATGTTAAGAAAGTTCTTCAACAACATAGACAATACTGAGAATAAATCATTCGGGAAAATTGAAAAATACACCCTAAATTACTCAACAAGAAGATCAAGAAACATTCTCCTCGAGTGACTCCCACTCAACTCACTTGACAACCAATCACACCCTCGACGAGTCAATTGCTCGAATCACCGGCAAAACTTCATCTCACAACGCAGCTTCCAGGCAGACAGGCCCGACTTGATTCCTTTAATATCTCTTGTAATACTTATCTTTTAACTCTTTAAATTCTTAACTTTAATATTTTCACTTAACCTCCGAGCCTTTTCAAACCTACACGGAAATTATTAAATATCACCTTTTTTTCAATAAATTTCTGTGCAAGCGTAGAACCAAAGTCATGCTACCTGACACAGTGTAATAGATTGGAGGTTAGAGCCCAACCGGGCAAAGGACTCTAGCAAAACTTAGTCCAATTATAAATATTTTACATAAACACATATTTCATTTTATCTATATTTTGATTAAGTTAATTTACATATGAAATAAACCCTCTTAACGAGGTCAGCACTTCTGATTGGCATGAAGCTTGTAATATATAATTGATTTATTGTGGCAATCGAACCTGGAACAAAATATTCAAAAAATTCCATCAATTAATCAGATAAATTAATTGCTTTTATACCATGTTTTAGAAAAATCGGAAGGAAATGTTATTTTAAATATGTTTATATAACAGCACGTAGAATTTTGTTTAAAACTTTCAAATAAATTAATTTACACAAATCTGTAATTTCAATACTAATTTGATCAAGAATGTTAAATGACACTTTTAAATAGTTTGAAAATAAAAATAATTTCAAAGTTAAAAGATCTCAATTGACGATAGGAACCTTCCTGAAATTTTTATAAAATGTTTTAAGTAATAAATATTTTTCTTCTCATCTTCTTACATCAGATATAGGTTAATTGCACAGAACACTAATTTTCTTTTCAAAGATCGATAGTAAGCATCCTAATTGCATATGTCCATAGAAATTTCTTTCTTCAAAAATTTATATAGAGAGAAAGGATTTTAATAATATATAGGTCGGAAACAGGAAAAAGAATCATTCAAGGCACGACTTCTAAAGCATTTAGTAACTATTTTGAATTCTCAAATGCATTGTTGACCCTATGGAGTTTCTACTTTCCTCATCATATCTAAATGAATTTAATTTGTTTGAAAGCAATAAACGCATCCGAAAGAGCAGAACATTATGAAGGTTTTAAAAAAATGACATTTTTCTCCAACTTTTAAAGACATTTTTGTGTTTATTTGAATGATTCCTTCGTGGCATTACCGATTTTTAAAAAATACATAAATGCATATGTAAAAATCTGAGAAAAACGCAACTCTACAGAAGCCTTTATTATTTTTTTGCTGTTTCGGATGCCTTCTATGGGATTCAAATAAATACAATAGATTAGATTTCTGAGGAAAAATTGAAATTCTATAGGATTAACAATATTTTCACGAATTCAAAATGGATGGCAGACGGGAGTACCGAGTCAAAGTAACGTTTGAGAACTCGGATTCTAATTAATAAGAAGTAAATTTTGAAAAAAAAAACCTAACCAATAAAAATAAGTATGCTACGAGAAATAATTATGCAATAAATGTATAATAAATAAATAACTAAAAATAAACATTCATTGAACTAGCAAACAAAAAATACGGTAAGAGATGTCCCTCCGCCCCGTGATTTAGGAAATTAATATCATGCTTCAAATAGATGGTTCTATTCTCGAAGAGTAATCAGGAGGATTATTTTCAAATTTTATGGTTATTAAATGCAAGTAATATTTATAAATTATTTCACTTTATTTTAATATAAATACAAAAAAAATCTACATTCCAAACCACTGCTCCTCAAACAAAAATTTTATAAAATTTTCCTGACCACGAAACAAAGAAGAATTTCAAAGTCATTCAAAATAATCAAAGTTTTACTGTTCATTTTTTCCTTTTAGTTAATGTGCTAGCACTATATTTTCCTTATGAAATTTTTTTAAGTAGATTATTGTTATCATAAGTTCTGTCTGAAAATCTAATTTAGTAGATGATCCCCCCCCCCACAACCACAATTTAGTATAGATTAAACAGCCTTGAATTGATTTCATCTTTTAAATAGGAAAAAATTATTATTCTAAGACATAAGTTATGTTATCGGAAGATCAGATTTAAAATTTTTCAAATTAAAACATAAATTAAGTACTAGTAAAATGAAAAGCAAATAGTGGAAACTTAGTAGATGGAACGAAAGATTTCATTTTCTTCCAGATGGTTTTTTTTAAAGTTTTGTTTCATTCCACTTTTCTAATTTACATACAGAAAATACTTTTACGAAAAGCAAATTAGACATCCATTTCTTAAAAGACATATCACTAAATCTTAATCAAATATTTTTGAGAATTTATTTAATTTCCTTGTGAAATATTCCAACTAACATTCTTAATCAAAAAAACATATTTTACTTATATTCTTAAAAATAAATAAACAAACATTTCACCAAAAGAAAGGATTACGTCTTGTAGTATTTGTTTTAGTGACTAATCTACATGTTGTGATATGACGAGAAAATAAGAGAGAAATAATAATGCAGTCGTTCAAATGATGACGAAGGAATTTGTTTCAAACGACCATTTTAAATAATGCTGCAGTCGATTAACTTATTATGTAGCTGAATAAGTGTTTGAAATCCAGTAATAGATATCCTTTAAGAAAAACAGAGCCAAATGTTCATCTTCATACGGATGAAAACCCGTGTTGTTTGGAACAATAGATTTCTGGATGGAACAAATTAAAAATAAAAAAATCGTAAACTGACGTTTTTCATCGCTATTTTCGAAAATCTTCTGGAATCCAGCAAATCAACTCTCTCTCCCCCCAAAACAAGGTTAGTCATCATAATTATTTAAGACGACTTGGATCACTCAGATGGTGTAAAAATCGAAATCCTGCAACGTTTCGTTCGAGACTTAGGCCGCAAACTATACCAAAATGATCGCTTTAACATTATTAATTAAGATAAATTTAAAAAATAGGAGAGAAAATTGTTAGAAAGCAGAAAAATTTAATTTGAAGGAAAGAAATTTTAAAAAAGATTTTTTTTAAAATAAATCGAAATGGGGGGTGGGGAATGCAAAGCAGAAGAAATATGAGGAGAAATATAACTCAGATATGAAGCTCAGAACATTCTTTGAAATGAAAATTTTAAGAAAACCCGAGAGGAATTTTGAAATCCCCACTTTGAGAAGCACACCATCATCATCTTTAGATACAGCGTACCAAATTTCGTACCTTTGAGTCTTTTTCGTCTTTGAGCTACATCGCCAATATATTCACAAACCCTTTCTTTCATTAAAATAGGTACATACATTTTTCACTTATAAATGTACGATGCTATATCTTAGAAATATTTGTTAAGAGACTTAGCAATGCTTAAGTAAAGCCACGTATTTGATCCTGATTTCCTCAAAGACTTCTTGTAAAGAGTAATTAGGCGGTTGCCAGTTAAGTTCAAAAGAACTTGAAAGTCTTCACGTAGTATGAAGACGTAGGATGGAGAATGAAAGCATAGTTCAAAATTGTGAGATCTTTGAGCAGCTCTTGAGTGAAGCGAATTCAATCTCATCAAACACATATAAATGTATTAAAAATTCGATATCTAACAAACATTACTTTTTTAAAGAATAATTCTTTACAGTATTATTTTTAAAATTAATTAGCCAAGTTTATATTTTAGTATAAGGAAGAATTTAAAAATGTTTGTAACTAACTTTCGGTTTGCAACAAAAACACGCAGAAAAGTGCATTCAAAGTTGTCTTTTTTAACATTACAAAGACAGCGATGAACTAAACAAGGGAATAATTACATTTTTAGGCATTACAAATAAGAACGTAACTCAGAGAAGAAATCTATGGAATTATGCATGATTAATGATGACGGTAACTAATTACGAAAAAATTCTGGAAAATTGTGAAATGAGCTTTCTAAGTGTATTTTTTGCAACATTTATTACTGTCTTCGAATAATAATTCATATTTAATTACTCGAAAACTTTCTTATTTTATTATTTCTCTAATTAAATAAGCTTTTTATACATAGTTTCAAAGGCTTTGTTTTTTAAACAATTACTTTTAAAAGGAAAATTATATATTGCATTAGTTTAAAATATATAATGGCATTATTTTTCTTCGATACAGCATAACAAAAAAACTTCGAAAGTTAACTTTTCGAGAAGAAAACAAGTAAAAAAAATGGTGTAAGATAATCCTTTTCGGAAAAAGAGAATAAAATTGAATCGTTACGAAAAGTTTATGAGTTTCCAAGTGATGACAATCATAATTATTATTGTATGACACTGACACCATGTACCGCCATTCTAATTAAAACAGATATTTTCTTAATTTTTATAATTATTAAAAAATATATATCTGAACCACTTATAAACCTAATAAGAAATTATAAACATTTTTATATTCTTCCCTTCTCTCAACTTTAGCGAGGGAAAAAAATCAATGGGAAAGAGCATGGTGTTTGGATGATTGCGGAAAACAAAAAAACCCTCCATTAAAGCACAAAAATAAATTCCGGTAATTAAAATTATTGCATTTGCTGAATGTTTTCTTTGGAAAAATGTCGGAATAGTTTGTTTTTTCTTATGAAGGAAATCAACATTTGTAACAATTAGAATTACGGAAGAAAACAGATCACGAATGGCATAATATTTTTAAGTTATTTCTTTATATTTCATTATGCTAATATATAGAAGAAAATAAATAAATGGAAGCGAGATTTGAGCCATTTGGAATTTATTTCTCAAGAAATATATTTATTCAAAAGAATGAATTCGACTGTTACAAAAATTTAGTAATTGGCCTACATTGTGTACACAAATAAAATAATATGTTATGAAATATAATATGTAATGTTTATAATATTTTGTAAGAAGGGCTATTTAGAAAAAAAAATGTCCAGATATTGCCAAACATTTTATGACAGGAATATATGATTTTGTAGGCACATATTAATGGGTACACCGTGTAGAAAGTAGGAAAATTTATTTATTTTATTTTATTTTAGTATACTGAAGAAGATGCAAACACTTTTAGAAACAATTCCGGACTATATCAAAATAGACTGTAATATTTTTCACTAAGCATATTAAATGTTTTGAGAATCATGTGTCGGTTTTCAATCAATTAAAAAAAACCATTTATTTATTCGAGAAAGCATTTTGTATATCTTTCCTTTACTCATATGAATTAAGATAACGTTATCATAAGTGACAAGTTAAAAAAAAAAAAAAAAAAAAAAAAAAAAACTAATTTTTGACATGAGTTTTATTTCAACTGTATCGAAAATTCTAAAAGAAATTTAATTTTAAAAGCAAAATCTTTTATTCTGAAATGTAACATTTACAGACTAGAGTTAGCAAGAACTTGATACATTTTTAAAATTAAAGCCAAAACTAAAGAAATTTTGTTATAACCTGAATTGGGAATAGTTATATCACATACTTTTTAGTTTACATGTAATATATTTTTTTAGTTTACATCTCTATAATCAAGTATAAAATTTAACAAGTTCTACTATAAAATTTAATGGCATGAAATTAACTTTAAAACTTGAAATTACATTGCAACAATTGAAAAAAGATTGCTCTTTGATGAAGCAATACGGTAGATGCAAAATTATTATTCATAAAATAATTAAATGTTATTGACTTTAAATAAATTTATAGTTAAATAAATTATGATTTTTTAGAACTGTTAAAAAATACTTTTCCACTAATTAAACATATATTAGAAGTATAAAAAACTAATTAGAATTAATTTTTAATATTTTATGGATAACCAATTTTAAAGACGAAAACTTACATTAGAATATCCTCTCCAAATTAACAATTGCTGGTTTAAAATAACTAAAAACTATAACAATACACAAAAAAAGAGCAAATTTCACAAAGTTTAATTAGGAAAGCAACTAATCCAGCGTAAAACCAACTCGAGAAATCTTTAAAAAAATGCGCTTTATTTCGATAACATATTGAAAGAAACATTCTAATTAACTTATAACTAAATAATAAATAAATAGGATTTCACGAAAGTTGTGGATCAGATTAAGAAAAATAAATAAAATGGCACAAAAAGTTATTGACACAAAGAGACTTTGGGGATAAAAAAAAATCACTTTCTCTCTCTCTCTCTCTCTCACACACACACACAGTGTGTGGCGGATCCAGAAAAAGTCGACAACGGGGACACAAAATCGATAGGAGGGAGCACTATTCTTTTTTCTTCAAAAGGTAAGGTTCGCAAGATTAAACTGTGTTTGCATATATATATATATATATATATTCATGCTTACTTGGTTCTTAAACTAAAACATAAACCCAACAATGAAATTCAAATATAGAACAAAAAACTCACATTACGAGAGATAGCTCGAACCTGTGCTCGGACAATGCTTTCACTGTGGATAAATCCGATCGTTTTACTTCCCAAGATGACGTATAAAACATGAAAAACGGTTATTAAAATTAAATTAATGCTCAAACTGAATGTAGATAAAGTAAAAATAATAGAAAATCGTAATTTTTTAACGGAGACATCCTTTTAATTGTCATGCCTTTCAAAAAACGCAAATAAATGAAAATTATTTATTAAGCCTGAAAAAGTGGCAATAAAAAAACGATATTTTTATCGTTTCCTTTTTCATTTAAGGTAAAAACGCAATGAATGCACTTTATGTACTTGTACTTCAAAAATGCAAATTTTTTCCCAATTTATAATTCAAATAAAGTTACAACGATGAAGAAATTTTATACAGAGAAAAAAAATGTTATCTATTCCTATATATCGTAGGATCTAAAAGTTAGACAGCGTCCACCTGGGACAACATAAAGATGTAGTTAAAGTTACACAGTTTTAAATGCTATTCTACCATCCCTCCCTTCCATATTCAAGATGGTACCGAATACAGACCTCAGTCTTATGGTCTGAGGTTAGTCATCTTTGCTTTACGACATAAGAAACACGGATTTTCAAGACATTAAATTTTGCCAACGTTTAAGTAAAACTTCTGCAGAGACTTAAGAAATACTAAAGAAAGTGTACTGAAAGACACAGGAAGACAGAGCCCGCCCATCAAGTGTTTTGATCGGCCTCCAGAGAAGATTACCGCTCCAACATTTATTGAGATCCAACAAAGTTACAGTGGCCAAGATATACAGGGTGCCCAACCCCGCGGTCGAGGAAGGGAGTGCAGAGCGAAAGAATGACAGTTTGATGAAGTACCATAACATATAATACACCAAGAAAGTTTATATAGGAAAGCTTTAAAAATGGACCCTGTTATGCAAATCGCCCTCAAGACTGAATTTTATAAGATTGCGGAGATTGAATCATCTCCAGGAATCTCTTAAATGATTGGATAATGCGTTTGACGATAGCATACACTTTGTATAAGTGAGTCGAGACCAAAAGTTCAAAAGATTTTGTGACGTACTCTATGAAATCAAATTATTCATGATATAGAAAAGCAAAATATGTATCAGAACTTTATAATACCAACAGGATTTCAGATTTACCCACGATCTGCGTTGCGATTTGATATATTAATTTGGAAACAGATTTTAAGATTTTGAAAAATGAACAAATGTATTTATTGTTGCGACTCCATTTACAATCGATATAGATATGCTGTTAACAAATTTTGAAACTGAATGCATAGAGTTGTAATACGACATTCAACTTCAAGAGAAATTTCATTTAGGTTCTTTATTGGACTTTTGTAAATCATACCTGTACAAAAAAAACTTTATCTAGCAGCACTATCATTTGTTATTCATGTCATCATTATTCGGAAGCACGTACATTTGTGAGAAACTATTTTTAAGAGTGAAGCACACTAAGAGTAAAATTAGAGCCAGAATATCGGATGACCACCGTAACAGCTCCCTGGGAATTACAACCATTTCAGTCGAACCAGATATTGATGCATTAGTTTCTAAAATTCAATACCGAATATCGTTATTTTTTTGATTTCTAGCTATCTTTATTTTTATAAAATTTATTATGAAAATATTATATAAGATATATAAACCAATGTGTGTGTTAATTTAATTTTATGCGTTGCAGCTTTTATAATACAAAAATTATTTAAATATGTAAAGTACGTATTTTACGGTTGTTGTTTCCTTTCGCTTAAGATTGGTGTCTTAGAGTTATATTAATTTCGTACAATCCGAAACAAATCGTCTTCTTCAAATGCGACAAAGGGAAACAAAATTTTGGAGACTCCAAACATATAACATGCTTAGAAATTACGAGGTCACATGATGAGAATAATCAAAACACAGAGTATAGAGATAAATTAATTATAATATCATGCTAGCAAGTTTAATCGAAGCAACATTTTTACAATTTTCAACAAGGCAAATTTTTAAAAAAATAGACAGAACATATAAGCAAAAATATAATACCATGATTTTAATCAAAGAATCTCTAAAAGGGAAAAAAGGGTATAAAAACCCTTAAAGTATTTGCAGGAATTCCTTTTTTCTTTTCATTTTTTTAAACAGCACCAAATAAGCTAAAAAGTATACATGGAATGTTTTATGGTAGAAATTATCAATATGAAGAAAAAAGGAAGTCATAAGCAAGAGAAAAATATATCAATAGTTCATCATGATCTAAAAAGGCAGAAGACAATGAAAGTACGGAAAGAAAAGAAGACATATGGTGATTCTACGATTGCGATATAGTTTTAAAGGGAACCAAGAATTCATCGCAGATGATGAAAGCTTTGGCTGATCTGCGATTTCACGGATAGAAGAAAAATGTAAATTTGCTATTTCAGTATGTTCGCACATATCTTCTCAAAATCCATGAGAACATCGTTAAGACTGCTCATTTTTCGAAGACTGCTTACAAGCATATTTTTAAGGAGGATCTTAACATGAGCCGAATGTCTCAGAACATTGTTCCTCGTCTCTTGACCACTGCACAGAAATAAGGACAAATGAGAACACCAGGCGAATTGATCGGCAAATCCAATATGGATCCAACATTTTTGAATAAGATCATTACAGATGATAATGCCAGCGTTGCCATTTATTTAATATTCAGCCTAAACGCGTTCCTTCAGCTTGGAAGTTGCTTTCCTTACCGCGATCGAAAAAACTAAGCAAGATCGCTACAAAGGGAGAATTACGATGGATGTATTTATTTTATTTTATTTTTAAGGAACTGTTCATTAGGAATTTATTCCCGATGACAGAACAAATTGGACAAAGCATAATCTAAACATTTTACATCGTTTGGGGGGAATACAAGTTTCGTGAACGGCCTTTGATGTGGCAAAAAGGACTATGGTACCTAATGCACGACAACGCACATATCGCCAAAACTAATTTTAAAGTGCTTCCACATTCCGAACTTAATCCCGGGTGCCGGGATGTCGTCTTGTGTCGTGAGCTGAGGTAAAAGCAACATCGCAGGATGCCACAGATGGCTTCAGAAGATGAAGCGAAAACTGGTAAATGTATGTTGTGGCCCAAGGGGATTATTTTGATGGTGGTTTCGCATCGGTGTTCTAAAAATATTCAAGGTATGGAATTTTACTCCAAATCCCCAATCTTTACAATATTTCCTCGTATATCACATTGCATCGAAATTAAAGTTGCCTGGAACTAATATTTCTATTCCTACGAAAAATATTTTTATTATAACACGCATTACATTACATTATTTTAGTTTTCTTAGTATTTAATGCGGCTCAGGAAGCCTAGTGGTCATGGTCGCAGTTGGCGGTTTTCGTCGAGTCATGGGTTCGAGCCCTGAGGCCACTAAAGATCCACCGTGTAGCTGGGGAAGATGCGCGTAAAACCTGACGTGGCTCCAAGTCCTCTCATTGGTATGGTGTGGAAGTTAAGAGAAGGAGGTTTCAGCTCAGGTGCCGTCCTCGTCACTTGACCAAGATTTCAAATTACAAAGTCCGTCACAAATGGCCCTCATATTGTTTCTCAGTGTGACGTAAAAAATCACTCCCTCTTTCACTTAATACTTCATAAATTATATATATATATATATATATATATATATATATATATATATATATATATCGATTTTTTTTTTAAACTTCTGTATTATGCATAAAAATCAACTAAAACAGATGATTTTTTGTTGTGAGACTGAAATGATTTCATATGTGTAATTTGATAGTTAAATATAAAAATTAATTTTTTTAAAAATATTATTGGTTGCATTTTGAAGACTTGAGAGGCCCCCCCCCCCCGCAAAAAAAAAATGTAAATTTCACTTCATGTTAAACGTATAGTTCAAATATTATGCTACATACCACTAAAATAGTCACAAATTAATATTTGCTTTCAGGTTCAGAACCTATTTTATTTTTAAAATACTTATTTAATATTTTTTTAAAAAGGTTAAAATTTAAAATTCGTAAATTTTTGAAAATTATTATTTTTTTTCAAAAACAGTTTTTTGTTCGATTATTTTAAATTTAGATTTAGGTTCTAGAGAACAATAATTAGCAGATACGTACAAATTTTCATCCATTTCTAATGATTCACATTTTATACGTTTTACATGAAATTTGGAAGATGCATGTTTTGAGAAAAATGACTTTAAAGTTAGAAATTTGAATAATTTCATAGCCATTATAATAGCCGACATAAAACGCCTCTTATATAATAAATAAGTAATTATTTAACAACTGTACAATATATATGTGCGAGTGTGTTGTGTGTGTATTATTAACTTGGATTAATTCACTTTGTAGGCCACAAATATCAAAAACAAAACATGTTGTAGTTCTTTCGAAATTTTAGCGTTTTGAAATATACATATAGTTACAAAATGTAACAGTATTATTGACTTAAATTTAGGAATAAGTTACACAAAATACCTTTTTAAAGGAACATAACCACCATCATTTATATATAACTCATTTTACTTTACATATGTTGTCTGAAATGTAAAAAGAAGAAAAACAATTCGAGAAAAATATTGTAAAGCTGAAAGTTTGAAAAATTTAAAACTTATTTTAGTTGCTCATGCAAGAAAAACCTTTATAATTATATAAAAAAATCTTAATTTTAACAGTCTACAGCTATAAGTGACAATTGATCTACAAAATCTAAAAGTAATCTACATTTTTGACTTTCTGACTACACTAAGCAATTAAAAAAAACTTAACTTTGAATGGCTATATATTTGCAACTGATAGTAATATCAAAAAACGGTTGGTGTCAAATTATTCAAAATAATCCAAATTACATAAAAATATTATTTCCATAAATCGATTTTTGGAAAGTTTTAAGACTCCTGACACCCTTAAGTAGAAGTGTTCCTTATTCGGAGGTGTCCTTTTCAAGAGGTACTATTACAGCTAATATAAAAATTGGAAGAATATATAAAATACAAAAGAAATATAAAAAAATATTGAAAACTAAAGATTTAAGTAAAAATAAATAACAATTACAGAAAATTAATTCAAGAAAAATACACAAAAGAGATGTTATAGTATGTATACAGTAGTACCTCGCAATAAGGGACACCCACCCACCCACTGAACTAGACATATTCTCTCTTAAATAGAGGTGTATATATATTGCAGTATAATATATATATATATATATATATATATATATGCATCATGTGTTTAAAAATCGTTCCCTTCACTATAAAATTGAGAAATCTTCACGCTGAATTTGTTTGTTTATCGTTTATTCAATAAAACGCAATGCATTTAGCTTACATACGTTTAGAACTAAACTATCTCTATGAAATGAAATAAATTCTATTTTGTAGGTTAATTAAGTACATACCAATTACCTTCGATTGCTTAAAAATAATAATTTGAAGCTTCTTACTCAAATGATTACATTCTTCCATTAATTCACATTCATAGTGAAGAGGCTAATGCAATAAAGTGTAAAATAAATGAAAAAAAAAATCTTTTATGTTTCATTTTTTCCCCAGATCATCCGAAGCAAAACACCTAATGTTTAAAAAGTATACACATTGACTGCTTTTAAATAACAATAGCATTATCCTCTTTGAAGGATTACAGCAGAGCTCTTGAAGAAAGTTATTTAAAAAGAAATGCATTCACTTCAAACAAAACTTTAAATATCTTTCTTGGTATTTTAAAAAAAAGTATTCAACTTTCTCATGAAAGAGTTTTTTCTAAAGCCTGTTGCGCTTATTTCTAAAATGTACCTTTTAAAGTATTTTTTTATCTTCTGAGTTCTAGATACACATAATCTAACAACTATTCACTCAATTCCGGAATCTGTGTTAAGCAAAGAAGGATTTGAAGTGCTCTAAGTGATAGTCTTTTTGTTTGATAAATTTTTTTTTCATTGAACTATGCTTTTAAATGTACTTAGGATCTTTATTGAGCTGATAATAAACTCTTTTCACAAATAATACGCTTCAATGGATTCGTTGAATAAATATTTGAGGATATATTTTCTTAACAATTTTTATCAGTTTTTATAAAATTTTCTATTTTCATTATATCAAAATTCAGATGCATAAAAAAGTCAAAATAGTAAAAAAAAATTAACCTTATCTATTTTACAGCGAAATTATTATTTATTCTATAAATAGTATTTATATTTCCTCAAAAATTTTAGAGTCTTTTATAATAATTTTTCATTCTGCTGCAACATAAATAATAGTATTATTTTTGTTACAAAATAAATAAGCACACACATTTTAAGTGTAGCGAAATATTTTTTTTATTCCCCGCTTATATTTCTTGTGTATCGTATATATATCGTGAAATTATCTATATTTATTGTAGATAATATAAAAAATATAAACGATTTTGTTGGGGTTTTAATTAATTTTTCAATATCTCCTTCTTTTCCGCATTCATTTCTTTTACGCAACTGATTATCTAGAAAAATTTGTTGAAGAAAAAATAAAATGTATTAAATTTTAATTCATCAAAACACACGAGTTACTTTTCTAAAATTACGCATTCATAAAAAAATTATATACTTTTGTTATGATAATACCTAACAACAGATATTTTTGATATATGTATGTGACACAAAAATTTTAGAGTTCATAATCATAAAAATTATTCATAAGGTTATATTATGAATAAAAATTTATACCAAAGAAACTTGCTCAGTTTGTTAGTATTTCCTAGAAGTTACGCAAAACAAATCTTATTCTGACGAGAAATCTAAAACCAACTTAAAAATGGAAACTTGATTCTAGAATTATGATGCTTTAAAAATTCGTACAGTTCGATAACAAAAATCATGTAGTTCGAATTTCACGATTCAATCTAAAGAATACTAAAATCCTTAAAAATATATTTTGTTGATCGGTTGGTTTCATGGGATATAGAGCAATAAAGGTAGTTACCTCTTTTAAAATATTCTTTTAATTCAATAGATATCAAAATATTTCTTCTTCTGCAAAAATGTTCTGAACACTTGTTTGTTAGTTATTACATTTTTCGAAAGCGTTTTGACAGTAATATTGCGCAGTGAATCTATCTTGAGTATATTTCAAAGGTGATTTCTATGGGACGACAAGTCGAAGGAATATGTTCCAATTCGTTGATACATTTAAGGAACCACGCTTTGTATTATCATTTAAATGGAATTTGAGCAAAAAACCCGGGAATTATGATCATTTTGCTGATGATTTGAGTGCTGAGTAATTTCTTTTTCCTGCCTTTTGTCCAATTGGATATTATATCTATGGTTGGGATGTTCCGTAAGATTTCGAAATATTTGCTACAATAAAAGTTTCCATTGTTGTTGTTTTTGTATATTCTGTTTTTAAAATATTGGTATTTCGGTCGATTCCAGTCGATTTATATATTGGACCCGGTAACTGATTTTGCGATAATGTCCATCTTTTCATTCCAAAACGTGTTCGAATACCTGAAATCGAAAGCGGTATCGTCCGATTACAAAAATGTGATTAAAAATTGTTATTAAGTGCAGATAGCACACAAAATCTATAGGATTAGATTAACATAGTTTTGTTTCAATCAGTTAAACCATCTATATCTTGGCTTTTGCTGTACGGATAGCATTAATATGATTATCACTGTAAGCAGAAGTGAAATATTTTGTGATACCCGCTATTAATATTATATTTTGGTTTTTTTGACGCATCCGTACCTATTATGAGAATATCTTAGAAACTATAGTTCACTATTTCATCAAACAAGCACCTATAATAAAAATTGGTAAATTTATCTTAAAATTCAAATTATTCTGAATAAATCTCACTCGGAAACTCCGTGAAATACATCAATCTAGGGATTGGTACAATTTGTGCTTCACTAATGTTCAAAGTATTCATCCTTCTCGATGGAAGAGAATTTTTCAATCGGATTTGAAATGATTTGTGTCATACAAAATTGTACATCTAAAGGGTTATTTTTCCTGCGATACCTATTCGAGGACATTTATAAAGGAGGCCTTCCAAATACACTGAATTGAACGCATTCTCGATGTCTAAACTAATTCCCCCGAAAAATTTATTTTGAAGTTTAAATCTGTATTAGCTTTGTGTATAAGATATGCAGCGACTCTTACTCGCTTTAAACGAACAAATCCAAAATAATGCGAATGAAGTTTCCATTCTATAGTCAGAAAGTAATAGATGTACACGGCTAAAATATTTTGAACGTTTTACAAAAACCGAAGTTAAAACTATTGGACTATGTATGAGGATATTTTAAGTGATCTTTGCAGTGTAATCGGAAGAATGATTGCATGCTTCAAAGACTAATGTACTCTTGAATTTTTAAATAAATGTTGAAAATAATTCAAAACAACATTATATTGATTGCTATTCAAATTTTTGAGGAAAGTGACTGTAATCTGGTCTGCACCTGGAGTTGTGTTTTAGGAAGTTTGTATAGCCCTGTTCAATTCCAAGTTATGGAATTGTTTATTAAGTAGATCTTCGAAGTAGTATTAAGTAGATATTATTAAGTTCTTCGTGGTGCTAAATAAATCCAAAAGAAATAGTTCGTGGATAATATTATTGGATGCAAAAATAGTCGACTTGAATTTGAGGTTGGGTGAATATCTATTATTAACTTGAAGAATATTGTTCCACCAAGGAGGAAATGATCTGTTTGATAATTAAATATCTCGAGTATTATTTTTTAAATATTTTTGAAACAATTTTGATGAATTTTGTCTCGTCATCTTTTGGGTTATCCAAAGTAGACTGTGCTTGCTTCTTTACTTCTTGCTAATCTACTCTATTTTACAAATCGCCTATTCTGCTTGAGTCGTGTGAATTCGGAAAGCGAGGACCTCTCATCCGGTCCGTGAAAACCTTTTTATCTACGAGAAAAATTTACGTGTATCCTGCCGGGATCAAAAGCCGCATGCGGGGGCGTTACGTTTTACGTGAACGTTAAGAACAAGTACAGGCCAAAAACTTGACGCTCTTTCAGCAGTGCAAGGTCTTCATGGCTAAAGTAACAACTGAGTATTCTACGTCATTTGCATGCGAGATCCTCAAAGACCTCCAGCTGCAGCTTCATGAATGGTTTTCTGACTTAGATTCGAAGGCAAAAGACTTGGATTCAAAGTAAGACTGTTTCAAAACCCATTTGAAGCCAATGAGGCCAGTTTCTCAAATGAATTGCAGCTTGTGGTCAATGAGTTGCAAGCAAATGACTTTCTTGGAGACAAGTTCAAAGGAGAACGGTTAGGTTTTGCTCAAGGAAGAATTTTCTAATGTCAAAACTTTTGCATCAAGTTACTTTTCAATCTTTGGAACAACATACTTTAGTGAACAAACATTTTCAAGAATGAAATACGTCAAGAGCAATTTGAGAAAAAAGTTGTCTGATGACAATTGCAGGTCACTGTTGATGTTAGGGACATCAAATCTAAAGCCAGAAATGTCTGCTATTTTGGCATCCACGAAACAATTTCACCATTTCCACTAATACAGGTGTTCATGTGTAGTGTATCAATGTGTTATTAAATAATAACTGAATAAAATATTATTATTAAAATAATTAGATACATCCATGTTTTGACTCTTTTTTTCTTATTTGGATCTCGAGGGAAAAGTAGGCCCTCAAACTGCTGTTTCATAGTTCATGCGGCCCTCAGACTGAAAAGTTTGGAGACTCCTGGTCTAAAACATAACAATAAGTGTAGCCCTAAAAGGTTAACGAACATATTGTGAGATAGATTAGAGAAGCTTCACCTATTATACTTCTATGTATGGGAACAGTGGTATAGAGGACAATAAAATATGAATCCAATCAACAAAATCATTTCTGTAATTAAAAGAATGATCCGATCCATCAGATGACGGAAGATTAAGGCTTCGAAATAGAAGACTGTTAGTGTTTCGAAAAAAGATTTTATTAATAAATGTTTAGTCCTCTCGGAAAGTAAATATTAATCATATAGGAGGAAATATATCTAATCTCTATTTTAATAACAATTATTTAAAGGTTTTGGGTTGCGTAATTTGTATACGAATTCGTCGGGTAGATATATTCTTAGGTATTGCTATAAGAAGCCCTCCTTCGGGTCTGTTTGTTCTGTCCAATCTAAAAATAAGTTTTTTTGAGTAATTTCAATCTGTACTTGATTTTAGAAAAGTTTCCTGAAACAGCCAAAAATATGCTCATAAAATTAGACGGATATTTCAATCAAATGGATTTATTTTTAGGTCTCTGCAGTTCCAATGCAAAAAATTCATGAATGAAACAGACTAAAAACCCGCCACGTGGAGGAGCTGATGCACGTTAAATATGGTTGAGGCTCCAAGTCCTTCCACTGATGTGGGGTAGAAGTTTGGAGAAGGAGGGGCCAATTCAGGAGTTGTACTTGTCACTTGACCGAGGTTCAAAATTACGAGTCTGTTGCCAATCGTCCTAGTGCTGCTTCTAAGTGTAATGTTAATAATACCATCCCGGAAGAACCTTGAGCCCTGACTTGCATCAACCCCACTACACAATAGGTCTTTTTTGTAGTATCAGGACTCGAGCCTATGACTCGATTGAAACAACGTCGCCATGAGCTCGTCTATATGACCACTCTACTACCGAGGCCGCATCTCGTACAATGAAGAAATATAAGTTGATAAATCAGCTGAATAAGGGATAATTTAGCTTTTGTTGCTTCATATCCCATAACACCGAATAATCAGCTGAATAGTTAAGAGAAATATAACAATGATTTTGTTTTAAAGATAATTTGTTTCACACTTCAAGTTATACATATTAACAAAATATATATAAAAAAATGGAAATCAGAAAAGAAAATTAACTAATTCTGGATAAGAATATAAAATAAAAGTATTAAAGTATAAAATAAAAGTAATCGAGTTTTAATTATCAACAATTCGTCAAAATTTCTGTTTCAAACATTTGACAGGTAATATTTGGAATAAAAATACCAAACCAATAAATAACAAACATATTAATGGAAGATATTTATAATGATAACACGAGTTCCGAGAAAACATTTTTGGAAGTCCTTTCAAATACTTAAACAAAACACAGTAATAAGACTGGAAACAAACTACAAAAATAGCAACGGGGTACGCATCCTAAACTTTCTAAGAACGTCTTATCGTTTCCGAAGCAAGTGCGCGCAGTATTTTTCAGAAAAAAAAAAAGGAACTTTTCAAATAATTATCCAAATAAGGAGCTCTTGAAATTCGAAGTTTGACAAACTGAAGAGCAAGAAAATCAAGTTCTGAGTAGTAGAGAATCTTCAACTAATGAATCTTCATTTGAACACGGAAATGTTCTTTTTTATAAGTTTCTTCCTGACTTCGAAGATTCGCAATTATGGATTCTGAAATGGGAGGTCGAATATTTTTAAATATTATCGTAGGGACCAAGCACCATCAAAGTCATTGTCTAGATTGCATTAAAACTGACATTTTTATAATTAAAGAAAGAGAAATTCTTCACAAAATATCTGATTAATAATTCTTTCTAAAAGATAATGTTAATGTCGCATGAAAGCTCTTAATTATAATAAATGAATTAAATTAGTAAGGTTTCGCGCTTAAAGAAGAGGCGCGGGACACTATTTTTTAAAAGGTTTTATAACATATTTCTTAGAAAATTTTTAAGGATGCATATGATTTAATTTCATAATGAATATTCTAAAAAAATCAATGGGCTCATATTAATTTTTTTTTAAATTTAAAAATATTAAAGTAGTTTTATTAATAAATTTTGATATAACACATGAAATCATTCACGAGGAATCAAAGTTCGGGTGGCTTTTTAAAGTAAATACTTTCTTATAAAAAATCTACACAAAATATGTTAAAAACTTTTAGTCAAAATTAATGTTATTTTTCAATTAACATTGTTTTTTTTTCTTTCAATCACATTTGTATTTCTTACAATATCACAATCTAAAGACAAATTTCTTTAAAATATATATATATAATGAATGCTCGAAATATCAAGTAATTATTTTGAACATAAATTGAGTTTGAAAGAAAAAAAATCATACGAAAAAACGAATTGAAAATATATAAAGTGTTGATAATCTTTCACACACAATGGCCAATGAAAACCACTAGGTGTGTAATTAAAGCCTTAATTTGTTTTAAACCTTTGATTAAGGTTTGTTTGGGATATTTATATTTTTAAAGTACAATTTATATGTTCTGTAAATTCAATTGCAACTTTGCGAATACCTTTGAATGAGATGAAAGAAAATTAATTAAGCAGCTGTAAAAAGACGCTATTGTCTTATTTTTTCGGTTCTACTAGAGAAATCGTTTTAAATTAGGTGTCATATGAAACTGAATAAACAAAAATAATATATATATATATATATATATATATATATATATATATATATATATATATATATATATATATATATATAACACATCGATCAATAACTCCCGAGACTAACCCAGAGATGGCGCTCGTAGTAAACCAGTAACCAGGTCTTTCTAGAGTACTAACCTTTGCTTGAAACGTGTCAAAATTTTAAGTCGATCGGACCAGGAAAAAGGTTTTTTGAAGTGAAGTGAAAAAGGTTTTTTCCAAGTGGGTGCCGCGATTGCTTTCGATGGAACAAAAACAGCAACGAGTCGATGATTCAGAAAGCTGTTTATCGCTATTTACTTGCAACAAAAAAGATTTCTTGCGAGGAAAAAAAAAAATTTGGAAAAGCGTTGGAACGATTGTATCACCCTAAAAGGTGATTAACAAAAGGTGTTATGTTGACGAATAAAAAAGAAATTTGCAAAAAAAATGTTGTTTTCAATGTTAGACTCGGGGAGTTGATCGATGTGTTATATATATATATATATATATGCTGTATATATATATATATATATATATATATATATATCTTCTCTATATATATATATATATATATATATATATATGTATGTATATTTTAAAAAATCTATTTCCAATAGGCTTTTCGTATCAAACGTGTCTAGTGGCAACCGACATAGACATATACGGTAGGTTAACTCGACATGTTTCGATTCCCACGTGTGTTTTTCGGTAACTAACCCGTTGGACTGTTTTAGGGAAATACGCATTGTTTGGAAACGATGTTTGACATGAGAAGCTCGCCTTGTGAAATAACTGTAATGTATGTCAATGAGCTTTCCTGTTTCAGTGAACAGGATGGAGGAGACATACGGCAAATAATATAAACGCTATAACAACTGTTGGAAAGTAGTCTGGACGCTCCTATGAATCGGACCCTGTGGTTAGAAATCTACTTGAATCAGAAACAGTTATTAAGAGTACTTGAATCGGATCCAGTTATTAGGAGTCTTCTTGAATCGTATCCAGTTATTAAGAGTACTTGAATCGTATCCAGTTATTAGGAGTCTACTTGAATCGTATCCAGTTATTAAGAGTATTTGAATCGGATTCAGTTATTAGGAATCTACTTGAATAAACTTATTAGAAGTCTACTGTTTAGAATTCAAAACATATATATTTATTATAAAATTTTTAGTTCAGCAGATTTAAATTAACCACTCCCCATATAGTTAATTTATATTGATACCGATTATTCAAACATTGAATAAACTGGCTAAACATTTTGGCTTATCATTATTAAATGTTTAATTGTCTTACATACAATGAGGAAGGTTCTTCACAGATAGAAAAAGATGGATTGTTAATAGCGGGGAATCATGCTCACTGAAAATTATTTAAGTTCAGAGATATTCAAAATAATATTGTCCGGCGAAATTGTAAGCCACTTAATTTATTTTATGCCAAATTTATAATAAGTAAAAACTGTAATTTTTCCAAATTATATTTTTTAAAAAAGCATCCTTTTTTGTCATTATGTAAGCAAATAGAATCAAAAATAATTTTACTATAGCAGAACAATTTTATTAGCCACCCAAAAATACCGTATATTATTGGGTTGTTTATTAGGGGTGTTTTGACGTACCAGGAAATTCTTCAATTTTTAATCGTTTGCTTCACTTTTAATTACATTTATCTTAAATATATTGAATTTAATAATGAATCGCTTGCTTCAATTTTAATTACATTTAGCTTAAATATATTCAATTGAATAATTTATCGTTTCCTTTAATATTAATATCGGAAAAGTTTACTATTGTCCATTTCTCGATATTTCATTGTTTACTTTAATTCTTATATATATTTAATTGAGTAATTTAATAATAATTATAAAAGAAAGCGCACCTTGGGTGGCTAAATCTGTTCTTTTCAAAGTGAATCATAGAACTTTTTGATAAATTAAATTTTAAGTTGTTATTTTTATTTAAGAGAATTATCATACAAATCGTCTGTGAATTTACTGTACAGTAGTGTCATTTTCTGAAAAACCCAAAAATACCGTATAAACCCCCCAATTCAACCGATTAATTTAAATCTTTTCACTTTACTCTATTGCGGTTCCTTTTATATATAATCGACTCAAATTTAATAAATATCTCAAGCGAACTTATCTACCTCATCCCTGTTTTAAAAATTCAATAACCCAGTTGTCGTTTGTGTATATGCGACCAAGTATAAACACATTTGAGAAATCAGATAAGCATTATATATCGCTGTCAGAGGAGGGAAATTGAATAGATTATTGAAATATAATGCGAGAATATAGAATTTTCAAAGGATCGTCTAGAAGTCTTTCTCACTGCGTTTCGTCGATTTCAAAATATATTATATATAATTTTATAAAAGTATTCTAAATACGGACACATGATCGGTAAGTAGAACGATGGTTGTTTTAATGCGATACTGTTGCTCGTTAGAAAAATAATGACAAGATAACCATTAAAAAAATGGAAAAAAAAAGAATACTTCTTAAAATTCAGAAATTATTCAGCTGAAACTGATTACATTTATTTTTAATGTATTTCCTTTATATTTGGATTATTCTTAAGACTTTGAGCACTATTATCCATTTCATATTTAATCTTTCATAACCTTTTTAGTTGATTTTATTCATTATGATAATTTTATTTAATTAATAAAATTTATAATTTGATACGGAGGCTTTAGATGAATTACCAATACCAGAACTAAAATGTCCTTATTAACAAAGGATTTTATTTTAAAATGTTCAATGGCTTTTTCTTTTAAAAAGATATATATTTAGGATATATTACGAGAGAGAGTAAATAAATGATTTTAGAAAAAGTTTAATCTTAAAAGAGATGATAAAAAAATCAATTGAATCAAAATTATTAAACAGCAAATTCCTGGGCGATGATTCCATTTAATTGTAACCCCAAAATCCAGCCCCAATCAGTTCCAAAAATAAATGTCTTTGAAATTACCAGTGAGTTCATTCTAACAACAAAACAATAAAACATAAAATAGTCCATTCTGCTGAAAGCTCTCGAGAACTTAACATCTTCTATTTCTTTCATCCGCATAAAAAAACAATACATTAACCAATGAATTTCCATCTAATGAATAAATTGAAAATTCAGTGCAGGATGAGGAATTCATCTCCTCAAAAAATAGTAGCCTTCCCCGTCTCGGAAAAGTCGTTTTGGCGTGTATTTGTTCCAGAGTTTGGATATTACTTCCAGCCGTCACAGATCGTTTCTATCGATCTTCCAGCTCGGAGTATGCCTGTTCCTTTTCAAACGTGTTACGGCAAGCCACTGCAGTCCAGAACAGGATAAAGGGTACAGACGAAGCAACCCCACGATTCCAACAAAATCGCATTCCAATTTTTTGTGAAGAAACATTTGACACAAAGTTGCAGACGAGTATCGCAGAATGGTTGAATTTTCGAACGTAGAGCTCTTACAGAATAGTAGAATAAATCTAATTAAAATTTATTTTTAAACGGCGTTTTAATTAGCTTGACTGCGAAGTAAAAAATATATTTCAAAATAAATATTTTAGAGCTAATAAAAAATAAAAGCCTGTATACTTAAAAAAAGACAGAAGCTTGAACATCTATCTGTTGAAGGAAGCAAAGTTTTGATACAAATTTTGTCATATTTATGATTATTTTTAAAAAAAATATACTCTTTCAGAAATTTGAAATACTTGTAGAACAATAAATATTTATGGAGTTAACAAAAAAAAAGTTATTTTTTCCCATACATAACATACAGGAACTAATAAATGGGGTGGTTTGATTTTTTTTTTTAAGATTCTGAATTGCCTCGCCAGTGATATTCAAGCACTGTCAAGGGTTAGAATCTGATTTAACTGGAGAATGTAATATGGAATATCGAGTTCCAATACTTTGAATCACATTGCAACTCAAAACCTTAAATGATGCTTAGTGACGAAGTACGATGCGTGAGATGTGTCAAGTGTCATCTAATTGTGTTCTGAAAATGCTAAGTCCATTTCCAATAATTTGCTGCGTTGATTGCAGTAACACGTTAATACTTAATAAAGTCATTGGGACAAAAAAAAATTAAAGTATTTTACAATTAAAATATTTGGAGAAAAAGTGATTAAGAATTAAAAAAATTTTCCCCGCAAAGCCATTTTGAGAACTTCAAAAATTAAGTGAGGAAAACTTATCAAAAATAATTTAAAATAACGCTTTCTTCACAGCAGCTTTTTAATAAGGAGAATAACAGATAAACAATAAATTGGACTATAAACAATAAAAGAGTGAATTTCTGTACAATGACAGAAATTAAATAACATAATCTTAAATAATTATCAGTATTGGAATGATAATATAATTGTATAATATCTTCTAAGTAAGACACTTAAGTATTACAATTTATAACATACAATATCACATAATAGTTTTTCATATTTACATAAAAGTGTTTCACAAATACGTACACATTACATAATAGTTTTTACAATTAAGCATTACATAATAATTATTAACTTTCATATAAAAATTAATTAACTTTAATGGTGGGATAAATGCATCGAGGATAATGAATATTATTAATAACAAGACACACACACGAAAGATTTTCTAAGACCTTATTCTAATAAATGAAATTAAAGTTAAAAACAAGAAAATCGGATTATTTTAATAACTCAAATTCATATAAGGAGTTACATTTTCATATATTTCGAACAATACCTAGAATATATAACATATTTAATTATTCTGACTAAATAAATTCTGTTTTATGTCATATGAGCATAATTTAAATATTTAATAAGTATAAAGTTATAACCACAACCAAACATAAGACAAAGTTTTCTCTATATAAAAAAAGGCGTAAAAAGAGCAAGAATTTTGAATAAATATAAGAAATACTTCTTTGTAATTATTCATAAAAATTTTTTACTTCTTCAAATGAAAATAGAACTGTTCACTCGTTGATAATGGAAAAAAAAAATGTTTATTAATAACAGCCTTTTACAACATAAGGCTGAATTAGTTTCAGAAAGAAAAAATAACATGAACTTTTTTCCCTCTCAAATGATGTGAGTAAAGAAGACGAGAAGCGAGCAAACGGAGAAAAACAAGCATTAAGAAGACCAGACGAAGAGGCACACGATTTCCGAAAACAAATACTTCCACAAACGAACTCGCTTCTTCTTGAATAAAAGAGTAACCCTAACCATCGAGTCAAGGGGCACTGAGATAAAACTTCCCGCGTGATCGAAGGTTTGCGGAGTGTCATTATATCGAGTCCCTTAAAGTCGTTTACCTCTCTGGAAGTTCGAATTTTATGGTCAATTTGTTTTATGGGCTGTGGTTGTCAACCAAAGTGAAAGCTTCGTCCCTTTTCAATACGTGATCCCTTTATTAAGCCCAACCTTAACAGCGGATCGGAATTCTGGAGATCTTCAACCAGAGGGCGCCATCTTCATAAAACATATTGTTTCTGCGTATCGAAGTCCCTCAAGATTTAGGGCTGAATATTTCGAGTTGAATGCACATTTGGAAATGGGTTTTATGTGGAGCACACAAATCTTTAATCTCTGAATGAAGGCATCGTAAAAATTAATGACTTCGGTAACATTAGGCTATCGTTCTTCCACGCACTAATAGTTTTAAGTTTTTGTGTTGTCTCAAAATTAAAAATTTAAAAGGATTTAACCAATGTGTTACTTTTCATGTTTTTCTCGGAAATCTCTGAAGTCAAATTTGAAGATTTATGATAATTTTTAATGAACCGGAATATGGCTGTGCGTCCTTCGTATGAATGTCGTATTTGAATAATATAATGGCTAATGGCAATGGACCTCATAATTCTAAATTGCGATCAAGTAATAATGGACAGAATACCAAACGCCAGACGTTCATATCATTCGGTGGCAACTCCGTAGGTTATATTGCAAAAGTGAGCAATTCTTTTGACTCGAGGGCCACTTTGTGGAAGCGGAGACTGGCAGTGAGCCGCATCTTTTAAATGATTGCATTCATTAGCTAACTTTGCATTTCAGAAAAGGTATGATTGCACCATAAAAATCAATAAATATAAATAAAATAAAAAAAAAGTGGCCGTTTTATTCAATTACATACGTAGCATAAAATATTTCTTTCAAAGTGTGATCAGACGGCACGTCAATAATTTCAAGCTGCAGATCTTCAAGTGCTGTGTCAGTATCAGTAGTGATGGGATAAGACAGCGAATAGAATTTTGGCTCAATTTTCGTAAAGTCATGAAATCTTGTGAATTTGTCCTCCAAATTCTGCAGATTATCCCTATTTTATGCAGAAGCATTTTCATGCACTTTCTATTTTTCTATATATAGGAAATGATAATAATTGGATTGCTTGCCTTTCAAACAGATCTAGTTTCGCTTTGAATGTTTTTACACACGGGCCGCCATTTACCCATCTCTGTTATATGCGGTACAAATCTTGCGATAATGTACAAAATATTTTATAATTAACACAATGATTTATTTATTCAACTTCGTACAGTTTGTTTCGTATTTTTTATTACACCAGCAAAGTATAATTTCTCTTCTTCAGAGGGAAAATCCACACAGAAATTTCAAAATGGCGACACTAGAAACCAAAGCATGCTTCTGCTTCCAGAGAGGAACATCTACAACCGATTCTGTGCATGAAAAACTTGCAAGCACATATCTCTCTGATATTACGACTGCTTTACCAAATGACTCCCGCAATGCAATGAAGAGTTTGCAAGATATTTTGAGAATTTGTTTCTTTGTGAGGGAAAATGAACCAAAAATTTGCCATCGACAAGCTTAAATTTGCTCATATATGTGCGTGTGTTCTGATACGTCCTATTACGCTTTGATTATTCAAAATTATATCACATATTTGTTTCATCTAAGAGAGGGAGATGCCAGATCAGTTGTCATTCTTGTCACTTGACCATGGAAAAAAATTATGAGGTCCGCCGTCAGTAGCCCTCGCGTTGCTTATAAGCGCGAAGTTAACAAAACCAATCACTTATTTGTTTCATCATTCAATTGAAAACATTTATCAACTTTTAATAATTTTACTTGTTATTTCTATTTAAATGACAGCGCATTTTTTAAATTTTATTTCTTTCAAATTAAAACATATTTGCGCTGAGAAGCATACATGTAATTTTCTTTTCATGACAGGATCACGATCTTTTAGCAACTTTTTATGTAACTAAATTTTATTTTTTGTTATTTAATTACAATGTAAAACCATGCATCATTGTTTCTTCTTTTTCTCTCCGTGTAGAGGAGGATGCTGAGATCGACAGTATAGTATTTGTCTCTGACATCACGTTACTAAATAACTCTGAAGTTCAGTTGAATTACGAAAGAAACAGCTCCTATTATACCCAACCACGACTTTCACAAAAATTGACAACAACTACAAGGTGACAACTCTGTTCTATCCAATCAGGATACCATTGCATTAGGCAGGAATATGAGTACACTGGAAGAATAGTGTTATTATGCAGTGCCAAGGGATTTCGCCCTTGCTAAAAATACGTTACTAGAGGAAGATACAGCATTAAGCAAATGTAAACATAAAATTGCAGTTATAAATTATTAGGAGTGTGAAATCCAGAACTCAGCAATATACAATAAACAAATATTAGATAGTACAACTAACGTTAAGTACATCTACTATTTCTCAAAATGAAAAGAAGATATTTTGAATAGAAATACACAGTATATTTATTAAAACGCTGTATGAACAGAGTCAAAGCCACTTCATACAAAAAAATGCATTAAAGTATGTAAACACTGTTAATAATATCAGAAATCAGAAACTTATTAAAAATGTAAATAAGAGCACAATTGTATGCGTTTGAACCCATAAATATGAAAAATAAAGATATAGGGGGAAAAAAAGAGAAATTTAGAAATCTTCCGTATATATATATATATGTGTGTGTATATATATATATATATATATATATATATATATATATATGTGTGTGTGTGTGTGTGTGTGTGTATTAGATTAGTATGTCAATAATTAAAATTGGACGAAAAGACGAAATGAATATTCTACTTTTGTAATTGAATTAAAAGTTCTTTTTTCCTTTTTTTTTTTGTCCATAAATTGCTCCTCACTATTCTTCATGTATAGTACCGTGTTGACAGTATGATAATCACAACCGAACTAAATTGTATAGAGTATTGCAAAATATTTTTTTAAATAATTAACAGAAAACATTGATAACATTCACAATTAAGAACGTGTTATTATTCTAGATTAAAATATTAATAAGTAAATAAATATATATATAAGTATTCTACATTTTAGAAAATAATAATCTTGTAAGGAAAAGAAGCAAAAAATTAAATTAACAACGCTAAAACGAATTGTTACAATATTTAAAACATAAATATTGTTCTAGAATCTCAAAAGTAAAATATTACTTTCAATAAAAGACAATAAGAGTTTAAATATCAATACTGTTCAATCAAAAGCACAGAATGATATGGAAAGTATTAACCTTTTACAATAAATAAAAACTCACCGTAATAATTTGTAATAAAATCCTCTTAGATATTTGCTATCTCCTCAATTTAAAAATAAGATTAAGGTTATCACAAAGCTAAAAGTAATTTCCTTTATAGCTTTTGACGAAAAAATATCAAAGAAATTTATCGTATTTGAATGTATCAGTCAGCACATTTAAAATAGATTGAAGAAAGTGATGTCCTTTTTTAATTAAGAAACTTTTCGCTCTTTAACCTAGTTATGTTTCTCATATATCAAGATGAAATTTTCTCTAACTTTTCATTTGAAGGATTATTGAAGGGATGATTGATTCCGAAACGAGCCTACAAGAAGGATAGTTTCTGATGATTAAAGTTATATGGATATCAACGAAGTCATTTAATAACCTAACATGATGGATGTTACGAGAATATGGAGATGATGAGCTTTAGTTCATCGCGATTCCTCGATTTTAAATAGGTTAAAGCACCATCACATATAATAGTTTAATACTGTTTTCAATTTAACTAAATCACAAAAAATATGCATTCTTCAAAGCTTAAATAATATATTTAAGAAACAATTCATCCTGTTATACAAACAGGAAAATATACCAATACTTCTCATCTTTACAGCAAAAAAGTAATCAAAGAGTCTCTTTCAAGATACCCGTCTACCGGCCATTTTCATTTCGAAAACGTAATGCTAATCCTGTTGAATTTCAACCACCGTTCTCAAATTTTTACTATTTGAATGCAATAAAGTGCATCCGAAAAAGCAAACATTAATGAAGGTTTCTGCGAAATTTAATTTTTCTTCTGATTTTTAAAAATATTTTTAACCATATATTTATAATTCGCTTGTTGATTTTCCAGTCTTTAAAAATATTTTTAAAAATCTGGGGAAAAAATTAATTCCGCAGGAGCCTTCATTATTATTTTTTTCTATTTCAGATGCACTTTATTGCATTCAAATGGATCAAATAGTAAATATTTGAGAACGGTAGACGAAATTCTATAAGATTAACATTACGTCCACGAAATCAAAATGGCCGGTACACGGGAGTCTTAAAAGAAATATCCATGGAAAAGCACACGAAATTATATTTTAAAGTAAAATAATAAGGAAAAATAGGAAGCGTTGGAAAAAAAAAAACACTGAGTTTCTTAGAAAAGTAAATTGCAATGTAAAACAATGAGAAATTTTTACATTTCGATTTTCTTATTGAAAGAAATAAAAAGATTAATACATCATCGATAAAAAAAAAAAATTTAATTGTTTTTTTTTAACTAAATCATGACGATTAAAGACTATGGAAGGAAAGAGTCAGTAGATGTTATTAGTGTATCAAGACATCGGTATATAAGATGGGAAAGAAAAAGATTGTAATTTTTCTTATACAAAACGGTAAATTCGCGATTCCTACGAAGCCTTATATAAAAGGAAACTACAAAACTATCAGAAACTATTCCAAAGTAGGATATATAGGATCGTGAAAATAACTGAAAATTTTGAAAAAATAAAAAAAAAACTAGAATGATTAAATGAACAAGAAAAGTAAAAAAATACACCAATTCATTTCTGTAATAGAGAATGACTATAATAATACGTGAAATATTTACACAAAATAAAAATAATTAATAAACATTTATAAACTTTTCAGGATCTCGCATTGTTTTGCACCTTTGACTTATTCCGTTGATTTTTTTTTTTTTTTTTGGCAAAATGACAAAAAATTTCTACATACATCTAGTGTGATTTGTACTTATAATTATACACGCAGGCATTTTTTTGAAATACCTATAACCTGATTTTGCTAAAACAGAAATTACCCAAAGTTTATTCATCTTTATCCCAAAGGGGTCCTTTCTTTATCACAAAAATAACTTTCTAGAAAAAATAAAACTCGCAATGAAATAATACAGAATAAAGTAACAAAATATCTACATATACTGGTGTACTAATACAAGCTTATCTTCAAAAAGCGTTAAAGTTATTATTATAAGCAAATGGGAGCATCGTTAAATTACTGCTCTTAAATATCTGTGCCTTTTATGAAAAATGTAGCAAATTATTCAGCAGCAAGATATCAAATAAACTTGTAATTATATGTAAAATATCCCATTGCAACATTCTTTCCAACATATGAGTCAACTATTTTTGTTCTTAATGCTTCACATCGTTTTCAGAGAGCAGTATCTTATACTAGGATGAGCACATACAACCTTAAAAAAAAAACGTTCCTGCATAATTCTTAATTTAAAATTGTTTTTAAGCCATCTCTTCAGCAGGTAATTTTTTTTTTTTTTTTGTGAAAAATGTGGCAAGCAGAGTAACCGAACTCGTTTTATCTCAGGAGGTGACGTGAAACGAAAGAAAATGTTAATTAAAATTTCGAGTTTCTCTACATCAAAAAAGAGAGAGAGAAAGAGAAAGATACCATAACAACGAGACTTGTAGCAATTTTCTTAGCGATAAAATAAAATGCTTCTATCGTCCGCTTCCACTGCTTTATTTCGTTCACCATTTGAAAAAAAAAATTTAAATCTAGAGAAACAGTTTTTTTTTTTTTTATCATAGACGTTTAAATCAAACCAGTGTTAGTGTTCCTTTTTTAATCCTCTTGTTGAAATTCTTGGAAAAGGAAAAAAATTTTGAAAAAACAACTCACGAAGAAGAAAAATATTTAAATTGAAAGCGAGGAAATTACATCGAGAAAAGACACATTTATTTACAGCGTTCCTTGAAACATTTTTTTCGAATTCAATTTAAAAGCAAGACATGACAGGGAAAAATTAAGTAATCTAATCAGTACATGAAAGTTTTAACGAAATCAATCAAGATAAGTAGAACAACTTCAACCGTAAATAAAATTTAAAAGAATCAGAAATTAATTCAAGTAATGCTCTTAATAATTATATAAATTTGAAAGTACTCATTAATAAAATTATCGATTTATTATTAAGGGGAATGAGTAGAAAAATAACAAATAAATCATGTACATAAAATTAGCCACTGTGAAGATCGGAATCATTTTTATGTGCTTTACTAATTAATGAATTCCTTACAAACAAAGTCAAAGTGAAACGCTCATTACTAGAATTGTGTTAATCTATTTTTAAATTTTGGTTTTAGTTTATATTTATAAATTTTTTTGTCCTTTTTACAATTGTTATAAAATACAATAAAAAGTGATATCGTCTGTTTTAAAACATATTTTACAGGAATCATTGATTCATTGATTGCGTATTAAAGTCGCACTGAAAAGCAACATGAGGGCTATTGGCGACGGACTTCGTAATTTTGAGTCTAGGTCAAGTGACGAGGACGGCAACTGAGTTGGTACCTCCCTCTCCAAACTTCCATACCAAGAAGACTTGGAGCCATTATATGATTCAAAATGCATCAGCCCCGCCGCGTTTTTAATGGAATATGGACTCGAACCCACGACTCGACGAAAACAACTACGCCCATGACCACTAGGCCACCTCGACCACTAACAGGCATCAGCCACAATTTCTAGTATTTTAATGAAATCCACAGAATAATCAAGTATAAAAATCATGGCACCATTTGAGCAGTAGAGACATTAAACATCGACAGTTACTGAAACTGATATTTCACTGAGAACATAATGAAAAAAATTCTGGCATGTATTCCATAATTATATGGAGATGAATAAAACAATTTAAACTGGTTCAGATTAGAAAATCGTATACAGAGTAGAAAAACCACTTTTGTTATGCGTTTAATCAACTACAGTATTATCCTATATTCAAAATCATCCATTAGTCCATGAATCATAATAGTCATAACCATATTTATTTAAATGTAAACACTTGTTCTGTTTATTTGCCTTGATGTTTCTGTATATTTTAAAATTTGTATTTAATTTGGGTGTCTGATATAGAATTTCTGAATGTTCACAAATTAAAAAAAATTTTTTTTTGTAATGAAAAGATCAATTAAAACGCTCTATAAAGCTTTTACATGTTACAATAAAAATAATTAAAAATTCTTAATTGAGAGTTACATTAAAATTCTGTAGATTAGACTGAGAGCAAAAAAAAATCATTAGAAAGAAAAGACAAATGAGTTAAGAAATTCAATTAATCGATGTTAAAAAGTTCTTAAACAGTGGCTAATGGCAAAGTATCAACAGTCACTGAAATATGTTTAGATATTTGGCACATTAATACCTAGTTTAACTATAATTTTATTTTGAAATTTAAAATAATAAATATCAAATATATTGTTTGACGATTTTGTGAAATAGTAAGCTTCATATATTAACCCTACTATATCAGACGTGATTATTAAGAGATAATTAAGAGAAATTAACATTAGAAACGAAGAGATAGAAACAAAATGGATTTAATAAAAAAATCAATTGAAGTATTTGATGTATCCGAAATTCTATATAGAAAGTATAAATCAATTAAAATACTGTAAAATTTGGATTGAAAAACTTTTTTTTTAATTCATCTTACACAAAATTAAATTAGAAAGAAATTCTAATATGAAATCAAAAAATATTTAACAGATTATGTAATAAAAAATTCCATGGCAATAAATAATATCACGAGACCAAGTATAGGAAGTTTGATATTTCAGATGTAAACAATACAAAGTCACGTTCCTCGTCAAAAGTGAGCCACAAGCACGCCAAATGAGCCGTAATGGCGGCTGTGGACAATAGGAAATTGAGGAGCGCTTTTCTTTTTTACTTCTTGCAGTGTTAGAAGAAAGGAGTCTTAACTATTTGAATGCTTCGGATATTTGCTGTTTCCCAATCGAAAATTGCCAAACGGCGCATAAGAGCTTGTCTTATTCCTCGTCCAAAAAAACCAAGGAGTGATATTGCGCTATTTGCTGTTCATATAGGATAAGAATTTCAGTTTATAATACTTTTGTTTCGACATCCTTCTGAGCATAAGTAGTGTTTAACTCATATAAAAATAGTACTTAAACATGTTATTGCACATGTAAAAAGTATGTATGTGGAATGTATGTAAAATGTAAATATGTAAAAAGTATATGTATATTCACAACTTTTTTTATATAAATCTACAGTAAAACTTAATTTTTTTAAAAAATTTTATCTTGATTTACCTAAGACGGAACGATATCCGTTCAGTCATGCATCGACAGAAACCGAATAAACTGCGATTGTCAGCTTTGCAGCCTAGAGAGCTGGCACTTTTGGAACAGAACTAAAGAAGTGCAAAATCGACACTCAAAAAGTTACGTAAGCACACTCGGCGATGGGATGGAATACAATTACGGTGTTCATCAATTCTATTCAACAGAATATACCACTTCATCATAATTAAATAAAAAAAACATAATTAATTATTGTCACATAACAAATTATAAAAAATTTAAAAAAAAAAAAAAATGAGAGAAAAATATTAGAGCTTCTTAAGAAAGTCCGAAAACTATAAAAGAACTCGCTTTTAATCTCAAGTTTTACAAGCGAGGAAACTCGATCGTAAGACAACTGTTCACCTATCGGAGATCCTACTTCAACTATAAGAGTTGAAATCACGAACAAACGAAATAAGTGCAGCTAGATGGCAAGTCACTCTCAGATGGACGAGCGAAAGTGGTGGGTTGGAAAAATTCTCGACTCCAAAGATTGAGAACATTTATTGTTTTAATAATAGATTTATGGAACCCGTCGATTTGACTCGTTTTCGATTTTACGCTTAAAAATTCTGAACATGCAAATGTTATTCTTTAGACATTACGTATCGGTTTTTAATGATATAATGCAGCGTATATATAATTCTACTCGTTTTCTTTGAAACATCCGTATTTTATTATTTCTAGATGTTATATACTAATTTTTACGAAAATCCGTCGATTTGATGGGTTAATTTATATAGGTCAATTACTGTAAAATAAAAAAAAATAGTATAACGCAGAGCAAAAAAAATAGCAAAAGACGACTGTTTAGCAATAAATACATGAGCAAATTAACTTCGAACAAAAACTCATGTGGGAATTTAAGTGCAAATAAAGGAATTGCCGAAAATTGCAAAAGCTAAAAAAGGATAATTTGATACAATATTCTACAAAACTGCATAAATCAGATGAATATGCTCTCACAATTTACAAATCAAAATCAAATAAAAAGGTATTATTGCTCAGTTCCAAGCACAAATATGTGAAAATAGAAGAAAAAAATACCAAAATGAGTCCCTAAAACAGCCATATTTTACAACAAAATCAAGTGTGGGTTGATTTTGTAGACCAAATGGCTAAAAAAATATACCGTAAAAGCAGGATCCCATAGATGGCCCTTCACGTGTTCTTTAGCATTTTAAATTTGGCAGTCATCAATGCCTGGATATTGTACAAAGAGACCACTGGAGTAAACATATCTCGAAATAATTTTCTCTCCCAATTAGATGAAGAATTAATCGGAGGCCATCCCGACGAACAAATAATTAGCTTCAATTCATTATCTGAGGAATGAAATCCACTTGTTCGAATATCTTGCCAAATTGGGTGATGTAAGATAAATAGGTCTAATTATATTTGCATTAAATGTAACAAGTATGCTAGCGGAAAGTGTGCATCCAAGACAGAATTTGCATGTAAAAATGTATTGAAGACAACAGCAAATAAAAATCTGTAGATTTTATATAAATAATTTACAGAAAAAATGCATTTTTATACACTCTTCAAAAAGACGGATTTCAGTGAAAACAGATTTTATTATCAATGCCCGTAAACCTAATGTTAAAGAATTGAGGAGCTCATGAGGAATACCGATATATTCGAGAATAAGTGAGAGAAATTATGTAAAATATTTGTACATAATTACTTCAAATTTATTCCATCCTTATTTAACCATTTCATTCCGTTTACTTTGATTTATTCCAGACCCCTGCAACGCTGGTAGTGTTACCCTTTTTGGAATATTAACATGCCCTTCACATACAGTGAATTATGAATATTTAATTACCAAATAAAATATTAGATGTTAAAATACAGAAAGATTAAGGAATAAGTGATAATTTAGAAGAAATTGTACGTTATTTTTAGAATGAGAGTGTTTAGACCCTACACGTGCGCTATCGTTCTATTACGTCACATGATTCTCGCATAATTAACTTCATTCTAGAAGCTCTAGACCAGAGGTCTTCAAACTGGGTTCCGCCCCTGGGGGTGAACCCTAGGATTCACGTGTTTCAAATACATTAATTGAGACACATTAAGTCACAAAATTAGTCTCCATTCATTTGCTGAGGTGAAGAATCGCCCACTTATTTCATTATTTTCAAGGTATAAAGTAAAATTGATGCCACTCTTCTGAAATTGAAATTTGCAGTTTGCTTTGTGAAAGATAATATTGAATGTTTTTCTAATTTGTACAATATTTGAGTACACAGTAACGTTAATCCCGATAAAAATGTAAAAATTAGCTTGGTCCAACATTTATCAGATCTGCAAAAAAATTTCTTGATTATTTCTCTATTCGAAAAGAAAAAATATCTTGGATCCAAAATATTTTTCATGACTGTGACACCTCCGAACTCCTAATAAAAGAATGAGAACAATAAATTGATACATCGGTCGGCACTCAATTGAAAATGTCGTACGTTTCAACATACGTATGCGAAAAATCTTTCTCTTTGTATGCTGCGACAAAAACAAAACACAGAACCAGACTGGATGCTGAAGATGATATTAGGTGGCAGATTTCAACAATTATTCAAGACGTAAAAATACTTTGCAATAAAAACAATCACAGCCAAGTCCTTAAGAAAACTATCTCTTTATAAATTTGTTATAATTTAAAATATTGTTGCTTTTGTTTATTATTCATAGAATATATTTTAGAATCCCACCCAAAGCACCCCTACCTTACCATTCATTATCTTATTAAGACGTTTCAATTGTGATGAAATAGCGATACAATAATAATTTTGTAAATTTGAGTAGGAGAAAGAGATTTGATATTCTATTTTTTCTTCTCTTTGATCAAGGGGTACCTTCAAGAAAATGGTAAGCTCAAAGGGTTCCCCGAAGTTTAAAAGGTTGAATGCCTCTGCTCTAGACGAAAGTATTATATCATGGAGAAGCGTAATATGTTCAGTAATTATTCAAGCTTTTTGTGTGCATAGAAGATATATTATTGTGTTAGTGTATGTATGTTGTGCATGGCGAAAATAAATATAAAGAACTACTTCAGCACTACTAAGTTGCTCTCCCAATCTTGCATAAACAAGGTATGTCCCAAAATTAATGAGAAAAATTACATAATTGGACAGACAATGAAATATATCTAATACTCTTCTAAGTATGAATCTTGAACATTAATACAACGAGTCCAGCGATGCTGCCATCCAGCGATGATGCAGTCGTAGCAGTATGCAAACTCCTTTTGCGAAATTCTTCGAAGCGTGGTGGTCAAGGTTATTTCAGTTTTTTCGACTATGCTGAAAAGGTGTCCTTTTAATCCCATCTTTAATTTAGAGAACGAGAAGTCATAGAAGGGCTAAACCTGTACTGTACAGTGGATGGGGAGGATAAGGATTGTTTCACGGGATAGATTCAATAGTTTCACTACCAGATTCACCAAGTATATTGCACAAAGTTGTTCAATACTTTGCTGCATCATGAACTCGACGATTCAATCACACAATGACTCTCTATAAGGCCACTGCGGATGCTCAGACAAATCAGACCACCTGATAACTGTTGGAATAAATAATTGAAACTTCAATTCACCTGTAGCCACAAACTGTTACCTACAATAAAGTGCCAGAAAAGCACAATAACATTATTCTCATTACTTTTGGGACAAACCATTGCCATTCATCACATCTTGAAATCTGTGTGAGCTTTCAACGTGTTTCTTAACTATCAGAAAAGAAAACCAATAAGGGTTTTAAAAATACCGTTTTTCAACATGGATTCCCTTTTCATTCGCTTTCAATCGATGCTCATTAAATATATTATTCACTATCCACATTAACTTTAAAAAAAATTCTTTCTCTTAAAACCGCATTATAACACAACAAAATGTCATTCAATTATTTTAGATTTGTTAAAACATGTCAAATATATTTCAATAACATTAAAGATGGAACGAATTCGATTTAAAAGCTATTCTAAAGTACATCTATATCGATATATCAACTTGTTGGACACCGAAAAGGAAATTGCCCGAAGCTATCGATGAAACAATGATAATCGATTGCTTCTGATACTCAAATGGATCTGAACATAATGGAATGGAGGAAACGGTACAAATATTCAGGATCTCCATCGATTCGTCGATACGACAGTTTATATATTTAGGCTATCTAAAATTTTGTTTGATGAGACGATTTATTATTTTTTTCTCGTTCTAGTGTAGTTCGCAATGACAACAAAATGATACAGAATAGATGCGTGACATTGTATGTTATGGTTAAACTAAGAAAATACATTCAAATACAAATGAGTTTAGAACTGGCAAAACAGAAATACTGACAGCTATGCACGGACATAAAATTGCTGGTACAAAGTTAAAAAAAAAAAAAAAAAAAAAAAAGAGTTGTTTGCTGAAGGGAGAATTTTTATCAGGGTTTTCGACCTCATTTTCGGAAGAAAAGAAAATTTACGCTGACTTTATCAATTTTTTTTTAAGAAAGATGTCTTACAACTTGATTGCTTAACGGACAGATACAATACTGTCATGTACGAAATCGAAAAAAAACTCAAGTTCTTTAAATTGAATTGGAGTTGCGAAATAAATCGTTGAAAGAAGTATCTTGAATATAATTCAAAAGTCAGAGTTACATATATCATCATAAAATCAGTTATAAGAGCAACATTTTAAAGTTTATCACAGAAACCTTTGAAGTAACGTAAGTTATCTAATAATAAAAGTAAATAAAAACTATAAATAATTCAAAAAAATTAAAAGTCAATTCTTTAATTATTTCAAGAATTTGAGAATGAAGTTAGGCTCTAATTTTAACAAAAAACAATTTCTTGACAATCCATTAAAATGTGAAAAGAATTAGCTGAAACGTTTAGTTTACAGTCCTGAAAAATTTTATTCTGGAAACAAAATTTCCCTTAAAATGGATTGAAATCAGATTCCAATAGAAATTTCATATTTTTATTCATAGATAGTAATATTATTTAGTCAAGAATCTGAAGAAAAATTTTGATTTTTTCTAACAAGAATCTGAAAAATTACTGAGAATTAGAATTCAAAAATTATTTACAAATCGCCGTTTTTGTGTGTCGCATTTCCTCAAAGCGTTTTCTTCTTTGCTTGTCTTGTTTAAAGCATACTCAGGGAATAATACGCCAAACAAATTCCTTATTAGCTTGAGATGTATTTTTTTTAAATATTTTTGCAGCTTCCTCAGAAACATATGAAGTAAAAAAAAGACGAAAAGTTTCTGTTTCTTAACCAACACATACTTCGAGTGAAGAATATTTAAATTAAGGAATATATTTCGTGTTCAATCTTTTCAGACTTTTTTTCATCTTCAATATAAGACGACACCTAATTGGAATTTCTCTAAATTTACTTTCCATGATACAAGCGAACTTCGAAGCTCAGTTAGTTTTAATGCGAAAGAAATATATTTCTACAAAACTGATGATTTTTCACTAAATTCTATCCCGAACCTGTAACCTTCCAACGTTGAAACGCATGAATTGGGCTATAGGATAACGAAATTAAAGAGTTGGAAAATAAATACTAAATAGCAATAATAATACAATACAATATATCAATAAACTCTTATGTATTTCTTTTGAATATATATAAAAAATAACATTAAATCTTATCTTTTTGAAAAGAGTCGCTATTCTTCCAAAGAATTAATTTAAAAATTACCAGGCACACATCCTTCTTCAAAGAAGAACATTTTAACTAATTATGGATCACGTAATGTTATATATATATATATATATATATATATATATATATATATATATATATATGTCTTTATTCTGTTAACAAATAATCAAATTATATACTGTGTATGGTCGCGGTAGCTTAGTGGTCATGGTCCCAGACTCGCGGCCGATGTTGATTTTATTGAGTCTTGGAATCGAGCCCTGATGCCCAAGAGTCATCATATAATGGAACTGATGCACGTTAAATCTGTCGATAGTCCTGAGCTTTACCATTGGCATTGTGTAAAAGTTTTAGAAAGGAAGGTGCCAGCTCATGTGTCATCCTCGTCACTTGACAGAGGTTTAAAATTACGAGGCCCGTCAACAACAGTATTCGTGTTGCTTCTCAGAGTGACATTAATAAACAATCCCATCTATACTGGGTATACAAAACATCCACACAAATTGTCAAGTACTTAATGTTTAAGTGAATAAAACGATTCTATTTTTTATGTATAAAGATACATTTTCATTTATAATACCATCATTCAGTTTATGTAAGTTAAAAATATTTCATAGCAACAGAATTCAGACACACACACACAAAATCGCAAGACAAAAAGTGAATGATAATTCCTGAAGAAATATCTAAGTAAAACCAAACAAAATTTTTAAAAGAGCTTATTTCCAGTTATCGAACTTTTGTTTTAGATAAAATAAGTATGATTTTTTTTTTTTTTACTTTTTCAGTAATTTATTTAATTTTTAAACATCGAATTTTTTGAAGTATTTTGAGATACCATGGGAAGTTATCTTTATAAATTGTTGTTTCAGTATGTCCTGTGAATGGTAAATTTAATGTTCCTATAAACCCACAAATTTAACATTGGATTTGAGTCTATGATTCCAGGGGTATAAAAAGATAACTTGTGCTCATTATATCGCCTCCAAGGCATGAGGATTGTGCTACGGTGTATCATCTTGCAGAAAATAATAATTGCTATACATCCTTCATCATAAATTTTCTTTACTGAATTTCGAAAATTTAGCTTTAAATTAAGTAATCTATTTTATCCATTGTATGACTCAACAAGTTTAATTTTCCAAAACAATTGCTACTCGTGCTCCCAAAACCTATTATTATCATCGACATTCGATAGCATTCCTTTATAAAGCTCCTTTGCCAGTAAATTCGTATTTTTCATGCCAGGAATATAAAATGCTTTCAATGGAAATAAATTCCTGTTACCAGAATTTCTTATAATTATTTCAGCATTTTTTACAAAAAAATTATGCCACATTTATTCCACAACTGAACACATAAAAACCAGTGATTGTAATAATATTTTTCTATAATTCTTGGACAATATCACCATATGTAGAAATTCGAAACTCAATTTCAATTTTTTTTTTGACAATTGTACTGCAGTTATGACAGGACTTACTTTAACAGATTAAATTAAAATGCCCGTTTCACTAGATTTCTATTGTGATTAACATGAAAAGCTCATATACTCCAGTAAAATCTTGTCAAATTTATTATTTTTAATGGAACTTTTGTAACAGTAATAACAATTTTGTTTGCGTTTACTTGAACTATAATAGTGCTAAAGAATAAATAAAAATTGATGAATTTTCTGTAAAATCATTTACAGCATACATATAAATGCATACACACCACTGCATGACGAATTTTTTTGCCGAACTGTAGGAGCAGTAATAAACATGCACATATACACAAAACTACAGCTTGCAAAAAAATAAATAAATAAATAAATAAATAAAAAGCAAAAAACCTATCAATTCAACGCTGACATCATGTAAGCGATCATCTTTCCTATAAAAGATACATCCTACACTCGTAAGAGCAAAAGAAATAAATATTCTATAAGCCGAAGTTAAAAATTTTGCCGATCTTTGCAGAAATCCATACCACTTCTGAAGAAACGATACGTTATTTAAATGGCATATATGTGCGATTCTTGGGGTGTTTAACACTTTCCACTTAGCACTACATTAATCTCTAATCCTCATAAAAACTTTTTTTTTTCTTTAATGTCCTCTGACTGGCGATTTATTTCCTTCGAACGTCGAGAGGAGCTCAATCCCTTCTTTTGATCCACTAAGAGCTAAGAACATAAAGAGAAGCAGAGATAGAAGAGAGATCGAGTAGAAATTTCTTGGGTGAAAAAAACGAAGATAAAAAAAAATCAAGTTGATGCACGAAAAGTTATAAATCTTCTCTCGCAATAAAGTTATTAAAAAAATGTTGAAGAGTATATAAGATATAGTTTTCCCATTTCAGAAACTTCGATTCAATAATTTAATAACGTTCAATTAAGTATACTTAAATATGTAAGGAATATATTAATATTATTACAAGAGTTTAACCTCTCGATGAAAGTAGTGATTTCAAATTAACCAATTTTTTTTTATTACATATAATTGAGTAAAATTTTTCATCAAAACTTGTATACCGGTTAATAACTAGAAATTATTTTAACAGTGAATATTAAATAAAATAAAAAAAAAACCCAATAACGTTATATTGTAAGGCATTTACTTTATTTTTGGAAACTATGACAAAAGTACATGGAATTATAAATTGGATTCTGAATATAAATAATTAAAATAAAATTCAACAATTTAATAAAATATCAGAAGCAATACTTAACTACGAATAACTTTTCATAGAGAACACACACTCAATTATAAAATATATTATTAAATAAGCGATATATTTGTCTCAACAGATTTTTTTAAAAAAATTTCAACATATTACTTTTCGTATTTTGTTTACGAGAGAATGAAAGTTGATATTTTGTACAGTATTTGTTTGAGAACTAGTTTCTATGTCTTCTGTGTTATTTCTAAATCCTACCATTATTTTCGGCATTTTCGGCAAATTTTAAAGAGCGAAAAAAAGTTTTATAAAAAAAAAACATAATTTAAACTGTATCAATTAGTGACTATATGCAATTTACCTACAAGTCAGTATATTGGTATTGCAATCCCTACATACAATGTTTGATGAAGTAAAAACTGTGTGACATTTGGCTACATGCAATCTACACTAACTTGGGCACTTTTTGGTAATTTGAATTGCTTGCAATTACAACTCACTGTAAATCAAATAAAACATGCTTAACTATATTAAATGAAGATAAGAGTTGTAGAGAATTGAATTAGAAATACTGATACATAAGCGAAATAGAATTGAAAGGAAAGAGAAGGGAGAGAGAGGATAACGACTGATAGATATTGCACATTGGAGAGAATCACTGTAACTAATCGTTTTATAGAATTATTGGAGTCGAAAATTGCTGAAATCGAAGTGCTTGAATCAGAATGAGTAATTTGCTAATCTAAGATTTTATTATTTGAAAACATAAACTAAAATAAACCGAGTTAAGAGAGATTCGGGAGAAAGAGAGAGAGCTTGCATAGTCATTGATATATAATAAAGGGTATTGTCCTTCTCTTATGTATCTTCAATTGGAGCTTTGAACTTAATCGACTATTTAATTAGAATTTTAGATGGCTAACTAAATGATGAAGGTATTACTGTACCAACTAAGTCACAACTGCAGAAGACGGGGTAATTTCGGTAATTTTCAGAAATTAAAAATCACACCCAATACAAATTTCGCAATCTTGAATTTAGAATGCAGCAAATGGCAAAAAAAAAAAAAAAAAAAAAAGAGAGAGAGAGAGAGAGAGAGACATTGAAAATACCGAGATTTCAGCGTTACTTTTTGCACGCACAATGAAATGATAATAATAATGAATAATGCATAACTGTAAACCAAATGCAATATTTTTTTCAGTAAAATCTATAAATACAAATAGATTTTTAAGAATTTTCGCTATATATATATATATATATATATATATATATATATATATATCGTTTTCCTCCTTTCAACACTAACACTCTGGGGTCTTTTACGCGATGTTATTTGAAATGAATATATTTCCCAATAAGATGAAACATGACTTAAATAGATCAGATCAAAATTTTTGAAGTGAAACGAATGAACTGAATAAATGCATTTTTTAGTAGTGAGGCTTTGGATAAGACAGTTGGTAGTTTAGTTGGAAATTAGTGGTAGAGAGTGGAATTGAAATTATAAGCACAGAAAAATATAGTGATTGACTTGAAAAGCGTGAAAAGTTGTCGTATCATTCATTGCCATTAAAGATTTACTTAGGGTCAAGGATTCGAACCCACATCTAATTCTTCTAAAAAATACTGATTATTCGTAGATCTGAATAAAATGTTTTAGTTTTCATCTGTGTGTGACTCTATTTATTGGACTTTTGTTTCCTGAACCTCTAAATAAGATTAAAAATAGAAAGTGAAGGAAGTAATAACGGGACGTAACATCTGTAACAAAATCTAAGATTCCGGAGCCGTTAAATAATCCAGTCATGCAATAATCGAAGCGGAAAAGAGAGTTACCAATTGCTATCTTTTAAGCTACAATTTCCCCTGAGCCACTTGACAAATAATTGGACTTTTATACTCTAAATCAACGTGAATTTAAAATTCTACAGCTCGAATTGTATCGATAGCTTCTCTCAAAAGACTTCTCTGGCAAATTGAAATAAGCAAGCACTTCAAAATACAATCACAGGAGGTATTCAAGTTGGCATCTGGGGAAAAAACGACTCTTCAAATTGATCTAAAAAGCTTCTCCTTTCTATTCCTTCCACAAAATTGGTGGAATTAAGCCAATAATTCTGAAGAATAGCGACAGGCACGGGATGTTTCCAGGATACAAGGCAAAGATGGATCCAAATAATACTTCCCCGAGGATAACGATTCAAATGTTTAAGTTATTTTGAATTCTAAGCGTTTTATATATATATGTATGTATGTATATATATATATATATATATATATATATATATATATATATATATATATATATATATATGCAGTTTTATTACGACAGTGGATTTTTCACCATAGTGTGTGGAGTAATACATTTTCCTTAACCTTTGTAGTATATAATATACATTACATATAGAATAATTTTCATAATTATCATTCCTATTGTTTTGTGTATGAAGTAGTAAAAAAACATTCCCAATTATTCTGACTGATTTTAGGTTAAGATCGATCGACGCGCACGCGTTGAACTAATATTTCATTAGCTACAGGAACAAGATATCTGCCATATATCTCGAAATTTGGAAATAAGCTCACGTGGCAACACCGAAATAGGCAATTCTTTTTGAACTATTGCAAGCAGCAAGTATTTCGGAGGAGACTGTTAATTTTTTTTTTTTTTTTTACAGTTTTTAAGGCATGTTTGAACTGCCTACCAACAGGTTCGCAGACATGCATTCTCCATGTAGTTAAGAATTTAAAAACTCAGTTAAATTTAATGTGCAGTAGTTTCCATTATTCCACCGGAAGGCATTGGATGGAACATGAAAATTTATATGGCACGAGCCAACTTTAGCAATACTGCGATCCATTTCGGCTTCCAAATATCGTTTCAAACACTGGAATAATCAAAACACACGCACAATGGAAAGATTAGGCGCAGTCTGTCAGGACTCGGAACACGTGAATAGACTTGTACATCTCAAGCCGTGATGCTTACGACTTTAAACATTGGGTTATCACAACTCCCATTTTAATCCTCAATTCTAAACGTTTCAATATAATAAATCTTTTTTTAGAAAGTATAGGAGAATAAAAAAAAAATTTTTTTCGTCTTTTCACAAAAAAAAAAAAAAAAAAAAAAGGACACTTTCTTCAATAGATAATGTGTGTGTATTACATCTAATTTTCTATTAATCTCAACTTCACTAAAGATTTGATAGTAAAAAGAGTCACAGAATGCTTTTTTTTTTTTTTTTTTGGTCTTTTATACCATCCGATCACAAGAGTCATCCTTTGGACTCAGACGACAAATCCCGGCTGAATTGTTCGTGCTCTAAAAACCGATCTTTATGAACTCTGCGAGAAGTGGAATTGAATTCCTGTTTTTATGAAAGCAGTTGCAATTCTTAAAGTGACCTCGGAGAAATAAAATTTATGATACTTTTCGTTTCCCTCTTTTACGGTGTTTCGTCACACATCTTTTTTTTTTTTTTAATTTGGTTCAGAATTTCTTCGAAAAGAAAGTAGTAAAAGAAGCTATTACAGGAAATGATCGCGACTATCACGGGTTCTAGTAGCAATTGTTCTACGAAAAATGTAGTCTTGTATGGATTTTATAATCAAGAGTTCCATTCTTTTTTTTTTTTTTTTTTTTTTAAAAAAAGGAGGGGGTTGAGGTTATTGTTAAAATCAATATATGCATGATATTCTCGCGCCACAGAATGAATTGTCTGCGAATTCACTTTCGTTTATTTCCACTAAAATGGCCAGGGTAATCAACAAATTCAGAATCGGATTAATTGTTATTATTCCACAAACGTGTATTTATAATTCTTAACTTCAGAGGAATAAATAACAAGAGAAAGTCTCTAATTAAGATGACTGTACTAATTAAAAATATGAGATATAAAATGTTGCATCTATATCTACTAACTAATATAAAAACTATATCTGAGCCTAATGCATAGACTCCGTTTATTATTATTAATGTCAGCGACCATAATTCAAGGGCGTAATACTTCCTACGTGTGAGATATGTCTCTTCTGTTATCACACATACCTCCTGTCTTTTAACCTACCATCTCTCCACTCAACTGTTTAGTGAGAAAGCTTATAAAGGGAAACTAAAAGAAGCAGTTTCATTTCAGTTTTTGCTTATTTGCATTGAATGGAAGAAGAAAGGCTTGAAGTGTTGCAGAGTTTTTTGACAAAAAGAAAATAATAATAATAATAATAATATACAAAATACCGTAGCAAAAACAAGAGTACATCTCACAACGTGAACATGAAATTTGTTATTGATTACTATCGTGGTAGAGTTATGCAATTGGTTAATAAAGAAGGGTCTCACAGTTTCTAGCCGCGATCAGATGACGAAGACAATTCTCCATCTGATGTCTCACTATGCGAATTTCCTTTCTACGGTTTGTGAACTTCATTGCTAATGAGCCATAATCTTGATTCTAAATTCCACGAAAAACTGTCACGGAAGACTGTAAAACAGCCACCAAAACAGTTTTCATGGAATTAAGAATCAAGCGTTCGGCCCACTAGCAATGAAGTTTGCTACTTTATCTTACTTCGCGATACAATACGATTTCTCAGCTTTTTCAAAGACACTAAAATCAAAAAATTTTAAACTGAAAATAGTTCTTCATCTAAGAATTTTACATAAGTTTCTAATTATTTTTCCTTAAATCTGTAAGTGTACTGAAAACAAACATCAAATATCTATCGTGAATGTGCTGTTGGAAATAGTTCTATTGAATGATGGAACGCTGTCGACTGCCTAATGAACAATTTTAAGAGTTTAATTCTATGGGAGAAATTAAACTAGCTTTCCCCCACTTCTCAGTCACAAATTACGTTCTTTTAATGAGAAAAAAAAATATGAGATCAAATAGGTATTTTTTCATTTCCAAATGAACAGAGAAAAAAAAAGTGAGATTTCCATTTTTGGAGCATCTGCCATTTGTATCCTTCCTTCTCTCGAATAAATGTTCTATAATTTCAGAGTTTCCAGTTTATCATTTAATATTAAATTCATTAAATATGTAGCGAGTATTAGTTATCAGTGAGGAAATGAACTTCATTACAAAAAGCACATTAAAGGAAATTCTTATTAATTAGGAACGATTAAATTATCAATAACGCGAAAAAACATTAATTAATTAATAATGATTTACGGCTGTTTTCTCCTAATGTCAATGAATTGGGATATTGATTGTGTTATAAGTTGCTATTTTCAGTTGAGCAGGAAAATTCGAAAACTTTTCGCTCTCTCTCTCTCTTTGAGTGTATATATATATATATATATATATATATATATATATATATATATATATATATATATATATATATATATATATAACGAATTTTATGGAAGTAAAAATGATTTATTCAAATAGAAGAGAGCAGTACAGGTAATCTCCGTTTAATATGGCACTTCTCTATTTCAGGTTTCGCTTTAAAACAGTTCGAGAATAAGGGAAAACACTCATTAAACAAGGCATCCTAGTACACAGTTTCACTCTCGATACAACACTATTTGAGACTTTAATAAATCTATATGAAACGCTCAAAGTTTTTAAGAGCAAAATGTTTTTAGGAAGTTTCCGTACAACACGGATCGAAGCAAGAACATCGTATCAGATTAGATTGGCGTGCAAATTTTGAAATTTATTAAAATTTGAATAGGAAGGGAAGATTCGATGGTCAAAGATATTCAGGAATCATTGGTAAATGAAGAAACTGAAACTGTTGAAGCGAACTTGGTGAAAATAACATCTGGAGCATACTAATATCATTCAGATAGCACAAATAAAAACAAGGAAATTGAACACTTTACTAAAAAAAGCGTAAAAAAGGGCCTAGACTTAGCAGAACAAATGGACTTATAATTCCTCCATGAAGATAATTGGATTGAAACAAGTATAAAATTTGGGAGAAAACTCCACAAGTACTTAGGGTCATGTTGTAACAGAAATTTTGGACATTTTCCCGTTGTACAATTATTGTAAATGAAAGATTGTTTTACAGTTTAGGAGAGAATAAGCCAAGAATAATGCTGAATAGGTAGGGATGATTTTGGGGACAACATCGGTCGCCAAATGTCGTTAAATTAGGCCAAAACAAGATGCCTCTAGAAAGGTGGGGAAGGTTATAGAACGCATTTTGAGAGTGTATTTAGAAATGTGTGCATCAGTTTAGAGAACACGTGCTTAATGTAATATTGTGATTACAAATTCGATGATTGTACGAACTTTGAAGCAGTGCCATCGTATATGTATAAGAGTATGTGTTAAATGTTTCATGTTAAAAAGAAAATACCATGTATTTGTTACAGAATCTCATAATAAAATTTAGGTTTATTCTGAGAGTTCATAAAGTTAATAGTCCCATAAATTTTGGGAAATTTAAGCGACGCTGTGACGTACTGTTATTCTTCGAGAAGTTAGATGAATGTAGAAAGATAATTTCATTTGGACTTGTGTACTTTGTAGATTTTACCATGACGCATAAACTGATTCACATCCTTCGAGACGTTAGAATAATTATATTTTTTTACTTGTTTTCATTTGTACTCGTAGATTTGATTTTTAAAACTTTATTACTGCCTTATGAATCCAAAGAGTGAAGTAGACGAGAAGATCATCCAGCTGTCGAAATTTGAATCGTACAGAGAGTACATTTCGAAATTATGAGTTCTCTTTAAAAATAAAGGATGTCGAAAACTAAGAATTTAAATGACGAAATTCGTTCTACTAAGGAGATAAAGATTGTTCATAAAGTAATTTATTAGTCCGAAAAGGGTCGTCAAAGCAGATTATCTGCTATCACAGATCGTCATAGAAGAGAGTTTAAAGGTTTTGTGTTCTTATAATTTGATAATGAGTATAATAAAAAAATTTAAATCCTTAATTCAAGACTTTTCCGATAATGAACTAAAAAGTGGCATGTAATTTTTAAAATTTATATTTTGATGTCTAAAAGAAAGGCCCGAAAGAATAATTCTTAATCTCATCTATTTCAAAATGCTCAAAAATTTATTTCCAAATGAAAAAAATGAGGATGAATTTAATTCTTTAAAACTTATTCAAATATTTCACAAATGAGATTATCTTAGAACGTTACCAAATCGAGCAAAAATTTTAAGAACGTAGAAAACTTACAGAGAAATTTTGAAGGAACTGAAACTTATTCTATTGGCAAATGGACCAGACTGAAGAAACAGCCGATTAGCATTTATTTATTCAGGGGGAATCCAAATTTTTATAAATGGATGAATTTGGCATTAGGTGTAATTCATCCTAATTATATATTTTTTTTTTTTGCTATTTAAATGACGCTTACGCGAAGGAAAGTCAATTCAGGAATATTTTTTCGTTATTAAAAAATATATATAACCGTGATCACGTACAGATTTTGTCCTTGATTGACTACATAATTTAGGGTATTCCTGATTCCGTTGGCAATAAAAGCAATGATCAAAATTCATAAGGAAATTTAGAGAAAAATTTAAATTATATGAAAAAACGGAAAAAAAATAATAATAGGCCATTTGACAATAAGATTAACGCTAAATATTAAAAAGTTAGCCTCAGAAATTTCAAAGCAAGCCATAAAATTCTTGAATATAACTTAATTCTAGAAATGAAAAATCAAATTTTTAAAGAAATTGTACTTTCTGCTATAATGATTATGAATATAAGACGGCATATTATTGATTGCTCTAATAAGAGTAAAGAATTAAAATGTTGAAATGCAAGTCATTTGGATACATTTCAAAAAGTTACCCTCAAAGGGGCATCAATAGGCTTTAATCGATAACTCGGAAACTTTTTACATAAAATATAGAAAATAGTCGAAATTCGAGGTAAAAAAATAAACAAATATAGTAATTGATAGCAGAAGTGATGTACGTTTAATTGACTTGAGCGAGCATGAAAAAACGGAATCTCCTGAACTAAATTTGAACTGTGCTATATTAATGGGTGTCGGTGGTGAAGATATAGCACCAAAAATTTTTGAATACTTTAAATTACGAGATGTTCTAGATAATTGTGATTTTATGCTAAAACCTAATGTAATCTATGTTATGTAAAAACCTATGTTGGAGTAGAAAATTTACGATTGTATGGATGTTATAGCACAGATAATAGTACCATTACATGGAAATAAAATACTTGTTATTGGAAAAATGACGAATTTTATTGCTGTTTTGAACAAAGTATTAATAATGATTCAAGTGTGCATTTCACCCAAAGAAACCTCCTATTTTAAATTCAAACAAAGCTAGTGACTCAACCGATAAAAATCTGAGTTCATTTCATAGCGTTAAAATTTAGTTATTGATAAAAACTTCTTATGCAGAATTAAATGGCTCAACTTGTGAACAAAATACGAAAATTGCAAAGACAATGTCAATTCGAGAAGCCATAGAGGAAGAATAGTAAAAAATTCTCTCAAAAAAAGAAAAGAAAGAAAGAACACTTTTGAAAACTCATCGAGAATAGACACAGATAGAGATACAGTGTTTTCTTCGAATGAATTCTTAAGAACTCTGTGAAGACGAAGACATTATTCAGTGAAATCCACTACATAAATTCCACGTTGAACTGGCAAATAGAGGTGAAAATCAAAGAAATCCTAGAATACGAGTATATCAACTTCTTTATAGAAGAGAAAAAAAAAATAGGTAGAATATTCTTAAATAACAGAAGAGAAAAAGAAAAACTTCGATGTGAAGAAGAAAACTACAAGATCCATAAATAAGCGTGGAGATTTGGTCACCATGCAAAGGACTCAATTCAGGACAGGGATAGAGCTGAGACTCAAATATCTAAGATCGCACCTAGTTACAAAGATCAAACTCAACGACTGAAACGAGGTGGAAAACACAATGATTTCATCTCAACAAGATATCAGCGGACAGCACGAAATCATGGAAAGTCGTATGAGTCAGTTGTTCTCAGAACCAACTTTTCCTTTTAACTATTTTTTCCTTGTTTTTTTTAAACCTTTTTCTGTTTACGCCATTTCAGAATCACCATTTGTCTTGCGAAAACACACAAATTATCAGGAAAGTCGAGTGTGGGTGTGATGACCCCCTCCCCTCATCAGAGGAAAGCATTGATTGGAGGATAGCAAAACTTGGATGCAGATGCAGCTATCCTAAAAACTGGAGCGAAAAGGTGTCCAACCATGGAAAGAGTTGAGGAAAAGAAAGAGTGAAGGAAGTTAAGAGGAAGACGGGACGACGCTGGGGGTGGAACTGCTCGATGAGAGGAGTGAATATTCCCCCACTGTAAATTTATTTAATTGATCGGTGTAATTCACCTTAATCATATCATTAAAGGATATCAGAACCTCAAATTCATCAAAAAAAAAAAAAAAATTCTGTTTTGAGATTTTTTCCAATTTCAAATTATACAGAATTTCATCTAGCCAAATATATTTATTTTAATTACTATGAAATTAGAAGCTTCAAAAACCTAGTTTGAAATTATCTTTAAAAAAGGGCCACACCCATTTAATGGCGAAAAAGGAAAACAACGCACTTCATTTTCGGTTGATACTTAAATGTGCGAGCTAAATGAAATATTTAATTTTAATTAAAATTTTGAATGCATTGGTCACATATAATAAAGAGAATAAGATCACATGTCTTTGAAGCTTCAAAGCAGAGGCCAATAGCTTTAAGACGGAAAGCCTTTTTTCTGAGGGAAAAAAACCAGGTTGACAGAGGCAGTAATTCACAGTCTACAAGCATATTACAGGCTAGCCATGCGAAGAAATTTGTCCAGTGAAAAGGATATGTGACAAGACATATGGGCAATAATTTTACATTAACTGGCAACTAATGAAACGTCCAAAACCAAATATTTCACTCTATCTTTTCTGAATCCCTTAAATTTCTTTCCGGATATTGGTCTTGTGTTGAGCAATAGCTTTAGGATGATTTGGTGAAAACACGATTCTTAAAATACCCTATGAGAAAAAAAAAATCTGGCGTGAAGATTGATTCTAAGTACACGTGAACGGCATCGATTCGATGTTTCTTAATTTTCAGAAATGCTTTCTTCAACATAATCAAAATCGCGAGCTTCATCATAATCAAAATCGCGGTATTTCCATAATTAAAATCGTGAGCCTTGATATTTCAGATTTTGATAACGAAACAAAAAAAAAATAAACAAAAGTTTTTAAAATGTAAAATGACTTTTGGTCTACCCTGTATCAGAATATCCATTGTTATTTCAATTCAAAAGCATGAATGTATTGTTCCCAAACATGTTGGATCAGTAACAACACATTTCACAATATTTTCTGATAGGGTAAACAACTGCAGCTATGCTATGAATTGCAACAGAGCGAAGGAAAGATTAATTGGAAAAAGAATCCATTGTAGTTTTATGTTCCAGGAAAATGCAATAAACAACCATTGAATGGGGGATTGGGAAAAGGATAAGATTCGAAAAATACGGTGAATTAAAATAAGACAGACATTTGATCAATATTTGCGTTATTTATCCGCAGAGTGCAAAATAAATATATATTTTCTCATTTCATATAATAATGCAGTAGTCTTTCCGTCTTTGATTGGATTGTAATTTTGATAATTTCATTAACGTCGCTCTTTGAAGCAACACAAGGGCTATTGGTGACGAACCTCGGTCAAGTGACGAGGGCTACATTTGAGCTGGCACCTCCATCTCAAAACTTCCATACCATGGCAACGAGAGGATTTGGGATCTCGACAGTTTTTAAACATGCATCAACCCCGCTACACGTCGAGTCTTAGTGTCACCTGGGTTCGAACCTCCGACTCGACGAAAACCACCGGCCTCGAGTCCACGACCATGACAACTACTGCAACCCTATCGTTGAGTGAAAAAAGAATATTATTCAAGGAATAATACGAGGGTGGTTCAAAAAGTACTTGTATTTGTATATAGATCGTATCATTAAGGTAAATTATATTTACCGTTGCCTGCTGCCATTTATTAAGAGGAGCCCAAACTAATTTGACATGGATTCGTAAATTACTTTTGATTTGGTAGTCATTTGTGATTAAATCAAAATTTGAAAAGCAATTTTCGATGCTACGAATTTCTAAAGATTTATTGAACGATTCTCGTTCCTTTATTCCACTCGCAGCTTACAAACCTTATTATTATTAGTAGTATTATCATTATGAAACTTATCCTTTTTCCATTCACCCATTCATTTACTGTGTGACTGAGGGTTTGGTAATTTTTGCAGCATGTATCAATTAGGATTTCAGGACAACAAAATGGAGGCGAGGAAGAAAAGTTACAACTGTACAATTATCAATTCCGAATCTAAAATTTCAATCTAAGATAGTGTAATAGGAACTGCATATTAAGTTCACCGAATTAAATAGATTTATTTTCATGTTGTTTATTTTAATAACGGCAGTATTATAATTTTTATATCATTACGGATAGAAATAAAAATGCAGTTTTCATTTTTGACACTAAATGCTTTGAATTCGTTTTTGATGATATCAAACAATTTTTTTTCTCATTGAATAATTTTGTGTGTTCATAATTATAAAACTTTTTCTACCTGGTTTCGCATTTTCATTCATCAGTTGTTGGTATTTACAGTCAAACTACGAGTATACTAAAGCAATAACATGTGATGTTGAACTTTAAACATTCAAAAAAAGAAAACAAACAAACAAAAAAATCGCATAAAAGAAAATGTTACGAGCAAATTTTTTATCAATTAATTTATTATGTGCAGTCCAAACTGAATAGTGTTCAGGCGTCGTCTTCATGCCTCAGCAGAGGTACAAAATTACGAGCCCTGTTCCAATATCCTCGAGCTGCCGTTGAGTGCAAATTTAATAAACAATAAATCAATAAAAACCAAACAGAAAAATGTTCTAAATGAATTTTTTTTTCTATTTCGTGTGAACAAGGAATTGACTTTTTTTTTAAAAAAAAAAATCTGACTATTAAGCTATAAATTAGTTCCGATTTCTTAAAGAAAAATATATTAATAAAATCCCAACTTTGTTCCAAAATGCATGAACGAATTGGAAATTAATTAAAAGAGATCAAGACAAAATTGCTAGTGACTCTTTTTCAATATTCCAAGTAAATTTGACATACATTTAGAAACTATTATCAATTAGCATACTTCAATAAACTGGTAACTATATCAGTCAAAGGAAAAGCACTATTGCATCGTTCAAGAAATCTACTTTTATGTACTACCAAGGTTAATTACGAAAAATAGAGAAGATTTAAGACTATAATTCAAATAATTGACAATTATGTGATTTTAATGTAATCAAGTACCTTTAAAAAAACCATACTCGAAACTTAAAAAAAAAATAATTAATGTTATATTGAAGAACTAAATATTGTTTCATAACAACAAAGAGAAAGGGAACGAGTGTCAAAAACATAAAATAGTTTGTATAACTGGATAAAAAAAAGAGTTTCTATAAAGTTCAGAACTAATTTTGTTCTAATTACTGATCGTGGGACTTTTAACAATTCAACATCTTTAAAACCACAAATCTCACTTAACAAAACGTTTCTAGTAAACAAAAACTTCTAACTTAACGGCTTCTTAAATAAAACCTTTTGTGTGAAACCTTAATAATTTCACATTAGTATACCATCACTTTGGGCAGTAAAAAGAAAAGAACGCGTACAATTTTTATCTTAATCGTCATAAAAACTTTTTTCAAAGCCTAAAGAGGGACAGATGTATAATCTACTAAGCCTTATTTTGTTTTTTAAGATTCATTATCACAGATAATGCACATAAATAAACAGTTCCGAAGAACTCTAACTTCTTGCGACTAACAATGCTCTATTCAAATGTAATTAAAATTGCGAGTACTAATAACGAAGTTGAGTGCGTGGGCTTTAAAAATTCTTCTTTCGGGCGAATTCGAAACGATTAAATAAAATTAACTGCAGCAGAAAGAGAAAATAACCATTACGAGACATTTAAATGAAAAACAAAGGTCGAAGCAGAACTATCCATTTACGGAATTCGATTTAAAACGGCTATTTTGTATGGCGACATTCTAGAAACTTACAACTGTCTATTTTTAAACCTCTTTTACCACCGTCAAGTGAAAAAAAAAAGAAAATGAGAATCTGAATAATTCTCCGTAACATTAGTTAACTTCTTTTCCTGAAATATTTTCTTGGCTTATTTTAATGCTTTAAAAAGCAAGAACCGTTATGTGTTTCCAAAAGCTCGGTTATTAACTATCTCATTTTCTTAAAAATCTGTTTTGTTTTTTTTTAGTAATTTTGAAATTGCTTCAAGCAAACTACCTAAGAATTAAATAATTTTAAACACTGTTCATACAAATAATTTCGCTTCAAAATTGAATATATGAGTGTATAGAATGTTCTACTTTAAATACTCCCCACACTTTAAAAAAATAACCTAAACATACAGGTTTTAAAATATGAAATGCAACATAACAGCCTTTTTGAAAGCCGAGGTACAGGAACACATTTAACAGAAAATACCTTTATAAAGAAATTTTAATTGGAAAATTTATTTTTATCTTCAGGGTTTTTTTTTTCTCACAAAGCGATAGGCTTGATTCTCCCATCCCCATTTTGCCTTTTCCCCAATCGAGATTTTAATCGCGGAGAGCAGCGATTCATTCCAACTAATCTTTCGGATAAAATTAAAAATGTACTTTAATGTATCATGTGTTTTTTATATTCGTTTGTTATGTTAAGATTTTGCAACCAGAAGTCCAGTTTTTAATTCTTAGAATGAAAATTTTTGTCATATTTACTTAAAAACTAATCTATCCATATTCACAACATTTTTTTAAATTTTTTTATTCATTTATATTCATTTTCGCTTGATATTATACACCGATTAATATTTTTTCATGTCATTTTATCCCAGATTCAATAAATATTTACGCTTTTCTTTTCTACATATTAATCTTCGCAAAATTATTTTAATACTCATTATATCTCTATTTCTGTACACATTACACTTTCCCCTACATTATTATTTTACAATATTATATTCCATGTATTTTTACGAACAGTCGTTAAAAAAAGGAAACACAATAACTTTCTTAACTTTTATTACTGCAGGATTCAAAACACAAATATATATAATTGTGATATAATCAGATTAATCAATTAACATACTTAATTAACTCTTAAAACATTGTTTTTAACCCAATATTAACAAGAATGGAGGAGTGACATAGGCAGTTATTAGGACATGTTATTTTATAGATATAAAAATTTATAATGAAGTAAGAAAGACACATATATATACTAGCCGTAGAAATTACATAGACTGAACTGTCGCTAAGTCACATTTTTAAATATCTTGCGATTTTAAGAGCGGTGCATTTTGTGGAAGAATCTCTGGAAGAAAACTGTACACTGACTAAAATATACAGATATCAAAAACTGTTATTTCAATTCATAGTTTTATGTAGTTGATTTTGAGAACACAACAAAAGCATAGCTTTTCCAATACGGAATATATATTTTTTAATGAGAGATAACGTTCTAAATAGCTATCTACAAAATTTCATTTGAAACCGTGTTCCAAAAATGCAGCGATTAGTTCCAGAAACATTTAAGCAAATCCGTTAGAGAATGCCATACACCACATTATTTCGAGTAAACAATTCACCATGTTTTTCCCGTTTCCGAATATCGCGTGATAAGTACAACGCTAATTAAATATTATGAGCTAACGCGATTTCCCGTTGTAAGTTTTACTTTCAATATTTCCTGGAAATTTTGAATTAGAGGTTTTATGATATGAAGAGTACAAACGTTAAAATATTTTGGTGTGTTACAATTCATTTTTCTTTTCGTAACTGCACTGAACAATCAATACTCTTTAGTAATAATATGACTGTTTTCAATTTTTTTTTTAAATTTTAGAGCCCCCAAATTTATCTTAATAGTCTTTTTATATTTTTTAGAATTGGAATATATAGTTTGAAATTTATAGTAAAACACTAAGCATTTCAGTCATAAACCAGTTTAAGAAACAAATCTCAAAAATTATAAAATTTTATAGTAAGGTAGAAATCCTTACTATAACTATTGAGTGAAATACAAATACATCAATATAAACATACAAACATAACACTCAAACAAACAAAGAATGAATAAAAAAAAATAAAACTTTAACTATAACAGGAAATATTACGTACTATTCAAAAATTTCCAAAAGCAAATAAATGAAGAGTAGCATAACATGACATGTGCTAAAGTATTAATAGAAGAGTTAAATAAATAGAAATAGAAAAATTTTAAAAAATTTAAAAAAATCTAAAAACTGAAGAAAAACGAAAGAATGGAACAAAAAAAACAATGTTGTAACAGGCTGCAGATTGTCCTAAGCTAGGTTTTTCCAAATTAATGGCCAAACTGTCCCCTTCAACATTACATTATATAAAAAAAATGGTTAAAATCCAAATATACAAGTGAACAAAAATCAACACAAACTAAATTCATCAAACATTTTAGAAGAAAATAAACTAGCAAACTCACAAAAATCCAAAAGGATTTATAACATAACAAAGACGAATAAATAAACCATTATTATACATTAAAGCAAAAAAAAAAAAAAATCCCATTATAAAATAAATATGAAATCTTACTTTAATCAGAGAAATACGTGAATATTATGAGCAAACATGGCTGACATAATTCCCATACACATGGCTAACATAATTCTAAAAACAGAATGATTAAACAAAAGAGGGCAATGCAATTTACCAAATAGTGTTAGAACTAAATGAAAGTCAGAAGATAATTACAAATATTTCAAAAATTAAAATATTCTCAAAGAATAAAAGGTCACAATTTTTTTTTTTTTTTTTTTTTTTGAAAAAAAAACCATAATCGGTAAAGCCTAGTCAAATTCCGCAGTTGTTCTTCACAATCAAAAAATTAATTTATCATTAAACCTCAAATATTGTTTGTAAAATACTATAAATTTGAACATGCTGTTTGCGAAATTGATAGGAAACGGCAAGATTGCACATGTAAAAGTTTTATAAGATATTTTGCTTACTATGACCATAAATGTATGAAACCGAAGAAACTAAGTGTTAGTTTTAAAAACATTCCTTTCTAAAATATAGCCCGTCTGTTCAAAAGCAGACATTGCAGTACAACAATAAAACACGTCCGGATGTTTTGAGTTGACAGCCTTGCTTCCGTTAAAAATGAGTTAAAATTCTCTCTCAGTATTTTCGTATAATTGTTATGCCACATCTTTCTCTCTCTCATAAGGGAAAATCTAAAATTTCTATGGCACAACATGAATTTACAACTAAATAAAAACATGACTTGGTTCATTGTCCGTAGTTACCTTCGAAAATATTCATATAGCTTAAATTTATAACAGATTTTTTCGTATTTTATTCTTTTGAAGATCGATTCTTGAATTTTAATTTTTTCCAACATTCCTCTGAATGATTCGAAATTGTAATTTAATACACACACACATGCGTAATAATAATTCAAGATTAATTTAATTACAAAATAATTATTTTAAAGAAATAAACCATAGTGTTTTTGTATTCGATTTTATTACATTGATACTGAGATGCGCAAAAAAAGATCAAAATACTATATAAGCTTATAAACATGAATAATTATTTAAAACACAAAAACTTCCTAGAATATGGTTCGGCAGTTCTTTTGCGAACGGTCGAAAGAACGGTCCGTCACGGTAAACGGTCGAAACGAGTCTGGAACTCGTTCCGACCGTTCACCGTGATTTTCGTTATATGCAAGCTGATTTGGTTAATTAAATTTTATAATATCAGATATTTAAAAAAAGATTTTTCTCAACAACATTCACCAATTCATTCATTATTGATGGAATCAATAATGTACACAAAAAAATTTTAAATACAAGAACTAGACAATTACAAAGATTCAATACAATAGTTAAATCCCAATAAAAATACAAAAAGGATAATAAATTTTCAAATAAAAAATCATTTATATAGTTTACCAGGTCCTTAATCTTGAGAGTCATGTATTTATGGTTGAGAAGGGGCATCAATTTTAACATGAAATGAAGGCAATTTAAAACAACTTTTGAAGTATTAAATAAAAGAATTATAAATAAAGCTTTAAAATGAATTTATAATTTAATTCTTTATTTAATCATCGGAAACTTCAGAAAAAAGTTTAAAAATATTTCATTTTCAGGGACTAACTATAATAGTAACAACATTAAATCATATTACACATAATAACCATTGAAGATTCGTTACAGTTTTAGCCATCGTGAGGTTTTCGATGTTTACTTTGATGAGCGTAGATATTTTAAATTTAGAATATATATATATATAATACAATTTATAAAAGTATTTAAGAAATAATATAAGTAAATAAACTTCGCAATTCATTGATGATTTCTTAATCCATTTTCATCGGTCGATGAATTCCAACACGGATTGCTGCCAAAACGTTTAACACGAATTAAAAGAAATTTGGGTACACATAAACATTAAGTATCTGTAAATTTGAAGTAATACAATTAATAATAATAATTTGAGGTAATTGAATTAGATGAAATAGAATTTACAGTAGCAACTTTAAAATTAATTTAAGTATTTATAAAAATCAAACATATTTTTAATAAAAAAATTAATATTTTATAAAAAATATTAATTTTTAATAAAAATATTAGTTATATTTCAACAAACTCATATAACTCAAATGATCAAATGTACAAAGAAAATACTCATGGAATTTAGAAACTCAAAGCTCATGGAATTAGAAGTTTTCAATTTTGCAGTTTGTCATACAATATATGAATGTTATTTTTGAATAACAGCAAATCATGCATATAATTCATATTAATTTTACAACAGAAATTAAAATTAAATGAGAGAAATTACACATAAAATTACAATGAATTGCAATTGAAAAGCAAATTAATTGCTTTTATTTTACTTTTATACTTTTGTTTACGATCTAGAATATGGAATATATATATATATATATATATATATATATATTTGTCATTAACTCTAACTAAAATCTTGGCATCGAAATCACACTTAATACCTTTAATTAATATATAAGTAAATAACTTTTTTTTCTCTTTTAAATAAACTTAGTATTTATCTAGAAGTGATCATTATCAGTTTTTTCCAATAATAAGGGAAAAACACCCTTGATATGGATACTCCATCATGTATGTATACACCCCCAGGACGACTAGCCAGCAATAGTTTAGCCTATCTCTACTAATACTTCTAAGAGAAAAAAGTGTTAAAAGCAATAATTTTCATATTTATCATTATAAAAATTACTTAATCATCTATAGCAATAATAATTATAAGGGTAAATCTAATATATCTTTTAATAAAAACATTTAAATTTAATTTAGATTAATCACAACAATACAGCAGCTGAGATTCTAGATACAAACTTAGAAATTAAAGAACACAAATTGCATAGTAATATTTATGATAAGCATGATACATTTAATTTTGAAGCTTCTTAAGTTCTGTTCTGGGACATATCTTCTTGGTGAAATGTTATTATGAATAATTTGAAACATAAAAGTTTAATAATTCAAAAATTTGATAAAATTAAATACCTTAAGACATTTTTTAACTATCGCAAAGTTTATGACTATCAATTTATAAAAGAACACATCTACTTATAGAAAATCATAAAGTTTGTAATAATTGCTTAAAATTCTATATATTTTGCTTCTATACAACACTAAATAATTATGTATTTAGAGATAATAGTAATTTTAAAATTCCATAAATATTGTTCGACACAATTAGTTTTTTTTTTTCTATTACTGTAAATAGATGGAGTTACCACTACATGATTTTGATGTTACTGAATAAACTATGTAATTTTTTAGTTTTTTTTTAAATTTTAGCGATGCATTTCCTTTTATTACTTTGCGTTAGTCACAAGATTAATAAATGAAATTCCAAAAATTATTCTTTTTTATATTAAAAAGTTTAATTTAACTGTTAAAAAGTTTAATTAATCTTAACTGCTAAGAAGAAATTTTTTCAACTTACAAAATGAGCCAATAACTCATTAATGATTTTACACCTCTATTCTTACGAATTTCAAAGTGCTATTAAATTCTAAAATTAAATTTACTTTTAAGCGATGTCTTGCTTTTTCACTTTGAAACATTTTTTGAATATAAAAATTCTAATAGGGATGTTTAACATTAATCTAAAATTCGATATACTTTGATACAGAGGGAAAAAAATAAGATATAGTCAAAACAGAAAAATTTGAGAAATCAAATTTCAGTAATGATAAATTAAGATAAGAGGCAACATTTAATAAGCTAGCAATAAAAAATTATTATTTTCAAGACATTAAATACTACTACAAGGGTAAATGATTCTCAAGAATATATTTAACTTCTTGCTAGGAAATTACAAAAGGAATTTACTACGCTAAAAAAAATATTTGTAATTTTTTTTAGATATGAACGTTATCGAAAGGAGAGATAAAGCTCAAGCAGTAACGGTGAAGAATAATGATTGTCAAGGTACGTAATTGTTTCATTACTAACATTAGTTTTTTAATAAATAATTAGTATTCAGTTGGATGATTACATTGGGACCATCAGCCTTGACGCTGAGCAAATACTCATTCGTTACACACAAAAGCATAATTGGATAGAAGCAAAGTGTGTGGGGATAGGAGAAGGGAGAGAACACAACGCAAGTAATATATGTAGCATTGATTTTCCAAAGATACTCGTGATTGTTCATTTCATTGTCATATATTCAAGTATATATTTCTTCAGTACGTACAGTTACATGTTACAATAATAATTAAAAAAAAAAAAAAAAGAACCGTAATTTCCATTGTTAAAGATTGCTATTTTCTAATTGTATATCACGATAGCAATAAATCTAAAAAAGAGAAATGCTAAGGCACAGGTTTTCAAAGTGCGTATCGCCATACTTTGGTTGATTTCTGAAAATTTGTATACTTAAAATTATATACTTAGTACATTATTAAATGCATTATAAGTAGTATATTATTAATTTTATATAATTCTCTTAGATATAGAACAAAAGTTCCATTCCAACTTGTAGGTCGTAAATCGGATTTCTATGTTTTTCAACACCTTGTTTACCCAAACGGGATATAAAAATTGTACATAAAATAAAATCTTTAATCAATGCATATATATATATATATATATATATATATATATATATATATATATATTTATATGAGGTGTGGCTATTCAATAAGGAGACTGATTCTGCTTCAGAAAGAGTACGCATGCGCCATACGCCAGCGATCGACAGCTGTTTAGTGTGAAGCCTTCTCTTTCGAATTGCAGTGTCCCTCGGTTTCTGTAATCAAACCTGTACACCCGCTATATTTGTTCGCATTAAATTAATTTGTTTTGTCGTCTGAAAAATGATAAGTGAGCAACGAATTGTGCGAATTGACATAGAAAAAGTTGCAAATAAAATTTATAATTTATAGAAAGAAGCGCATGCAATGGTTTATCCGTGCCATGTTTTTGAGTGGTTTAAGAGTTTTCAAGATGGCCGAGAAGATTTTGAAAATGATTCACGCTTGGGTCGCCCTTCCACGTCAAAAACGGATGACAATACCGAGTACATCGGTAATTTGGTTTGATCTGACAGTCGGTTAAGTATTCATGCGATTGTTGAGACAGTAGGAATCGATAAAGAATCTGTACGGCGAATTCTTTCACCAAGACAAAGCACCGATTCGTTTCACATTGTCTGTCAAGAGGTTTCTAGCCAAGTACAGAATCCCAGTATCCGTCTATCCAATAACCATCCGTCTTGTTTGCCGGATCTTGAACCAAGCGACTTCTGTTTCCTAAAGTGAAATCTGCATTAAAAGGAATGCGATTTGAATCCATAGAAGCTGTAAAAGAGAAAACGGCACGCGGCCTGAAGGAGCTGACAGAAGACTTCCAGCGATGTTTCAAACAATGGAAGATTCGTATGGAGCTTTCTAAGAAAATAGGAGGGGTGTATATCGAAGGTGATAATAAGTAAATATGTATCACATCAAAATAAAATGTTTCACAGCGTCAGTCTCGTTATTTACTAGGCACTCCTCGTATACATATATATAATTCGGCATGGGTACATACATAAAAATCTGTTTATATGAAAAAGCAATTCCCGCTCCTCCAGTTATATGTATATTATGCATTGCAAATCTTTTTAAAACACTTAAACCACTCTTTATTCTACTAACTACCCCCCCCCCCCTCTACCCATTTTGTAAACGCACAGTCTTAAATCAAAAGTCAACGAGAAGGCGTAGCAACTAACTTCAATGATCAAACTCGGTACAAAATTACAACCAATCCTAAGATAAAACATTGAACACGATGTTAACAAAAACAACCTTCTTAATCTTCACACAAACCTGAGCATATTTCAGCTTGAAATAAATATGCGAAATAAACACTTTTACAAAAGACGCTTGTGTTCCCAATTCATAAATAAATTTTATTTATATTTTAATTTTCTTACATTTACATTTACATTTCATAGGTGAATGAACAGAGAAAGAAATTATCTATTTAATAATGAATCTCTATCATAAGAATTTGGAAAATTTGATACATGGAATCGGAAAGTAACTAATTTTCACAAAACGATTTTTTTTAAAGCTATCCCCACCAATCCCGTCTAAAGCAAAATAAATAAGTAATACGAACATTTTGCAACAATTTATTTCAGCATATTGCTCATTATCTTATGAACTACCTAGAAACGGGTAAAACATTTTTCTAGTTTAGGTTTTTTTTTAGTTTTATACCTAAGGCAAAGGTTCCCAAAGTGGCCTGTATGGACCCTTACGGATCCCATCCGACGTGTAAGGGGTTTATGTCAACAAAAAAAAAGAAGGGGGGGGGGTTACATGAGATATAAATAAGAGTCCACGAGATTGTATCCCATTTAAACAGGCTATCACCAAAATCTTTTTAAAAAAGTTCCTTTAATGCCATAATGCACCTAACACAGATTTTACTTATGTATTCACGTAATACTTGCTTAAACAGTAGACATATAAAAATAACTAATTATACATTAATTAAATACATTTCATAAACCTGTGGAAGTAGGTATTTATTCGCTTCACGTTCACAGTACTTGTAACTTGGAAAAACTTATACATTTGATACCAATAGCAACGCAATGTGCCATTCGAGCAGTAGCAAAGCTCGTCGAAACATGGACCAAAGCTTTGCATGGATGGCGCAGACTTGTACCGCTTGTGCTTGCACGAACTTGTTTAACTCGTCAATTATAAATACGAGTGTCAGAGACAAACATCATATTTGTATTCTGAATTTTGAGAAGAAAAGGGATAAGCAAATATTTTCAAAAATATAAGTAGATAGTTAGGTACCAACAAGTTACAGTGAATCAAGGCCAGTTTCTTAGAACTTTGAGAAGAGCAAGTAAATTAATTTTTTTATACATAATATTTTCTTTTTGTAGTTCCTCCGAAAGCGTAGAGACGCCATTCTGTAAAATAGCACCCAAGGAATTATTTATTTGTGGAGAACGAAGTATCCTCTTTAAAAACCCAAAACAATATTTTGCATTACAACGTGTATAACTGAATTTTCAAATCGAGCAAGTAGTTACGTTTTGTTTGCATTAATATTTTGTTTGTAGCGTATTAAGACCTTTTGCAGTGGACATAAGGAGGGATTTTTAATTCTTCAAAAAATTTTGTAAATGGTAAATTTTGAAGAGTAACTTTATTTAGTGAGTACAACAACCTTAGTAAAAAATGCCTCAACTTAAAAAATTCCCTGAATACCTAACTCATGATTAAAATAAGGTCTTACACCGGAAATCAATATTGAAATCTTACGTCTTACCACATTTAAATAGCTTAGTTTTTGTCTTCTGATAACTACTACTAAATATGGTCGAATCTAAAAAGAAATGAAAGCAGTATAATGTTGATTTTTTGAAGTTTGGGTTCATTCCATAATTGTGGGACAAACATTGCCCATCTGCCTTTCAAGCAACGAAGTCTTAAGCAACGACTCTTTGAAACCATTCAAGCTAGAGTATCATCTCAGAAAGTGTCCAGATAAAACAGGTAAAGATTTGAAATTCTTACGAACAATGGGAAAAAAAACTTCAGAAGATACCTACAGTAGACAGTTACGTTCGCTTCGATGTCAAAAAGACACGGTGATGGTTTTAGAACGTCTTACAATGTATTATTACTTATAGCAAAATCAGGAAAGCTGCATACTATCGGACAACAGCTAATTTTGCCAGTCATCGAAGAAGTTTTAAAAACTATTCTACAAAAACCTGCATATGATACACTCAAAAAAATTTCTTTGTAACGCAATTTAAACATGAATTGATGAAATGAGTGATGATGCAGAAAGTTTTACGATGTGTAAATTACCAACAAAAGACCTCATTTTTCCACATATAGTTGAACGATTTTAGTTTTATTTAGTATTGAAGCACTATTATTGGTTTATGCTCATTGTGTTATGGACCTAGAAATCCATGAAGAGCTGCTCATCGCGAGAACTTTCACAACAGACACAAAATGGAATCAATATTCAATGTAATGAGAGATTATTTCATGGACAAAACAAGGCCCTTTATCAAATATAATGTTAGCAGCAGCAAATGGAGCACCTGTCATATTTGGACGCTTCGTGGTTTTATAAGACATTTAAATCAAAATGTAATGGTTTACACTTAAATGTTGTCAATGAATCACTGCGTTATCAATCGACAAGATTTAGTTGCTAAAATTCTAAGTGGCAGATTACATCATCGCTTCAATTCTTCCTTTACGCAGTAAATAAAATTCGGAGCAACGCGTTGAATTTTAGGTTATTTTCGCAGTTGCGTGAAGAAAAAGACGAAGGCTTTCATCGATTACTACTTCACGCTGAAGTACGCAGTCTGTCAAAAGGCTAACATTTGACAAGGTGTTTTTTACTTTTCGAGACTATTTTAGTTTTTGGAAACCCCAAATTCCATTTTAATATTCCAGTTTATGAAATGGAAACCAGGCATTGCTTATTTAACAGCTTTATTTACTAAATTTCATGACGCTAATCTGCAGTTACAGGGCGGTAATCTACAAGTGCTTAAGATGCATTTTAGAAAGGGTTATCAGCAATGAATTGAAAGACATACTTCTGCTATTTGTCCTGCATTAGGAACTAACGCAAGAAATTTTTTGAGGATTTTTCAGTCTTCACACTTCGTGGAAAGAGGTTTCAACGCGGTTGCCAATCTTTTAACCAAAAGAAAGAAACAGATTGGAAATTACTGCGATTGAGGACAATTAATATTAAGCCTGACTAATTTGAAGCCAAAAATTTAAAATTCGTAATAATGGAATCGAGTTTACTCCTCCCAATAAAAGTATTGCTTTTTTGAGTACTTATTTTATATAAGAATGTTTCTAGATCTTCATCTTGTGTCGTTTCGTATAATAAAGATATATGTATAAAACCTTCACAAGTTGTTGTTTTTTAAATTTTCCATTAGTATACACTATCAAAGTGAGTAGCTCTGAGTCAGCTGCCAAAAACACAATTGAAAATGATGAAATTTTAAAAATTCAATGTTGGAAAATCCCATTTAGTCAATGTAAAACTTCACCTGACAGTTTTCGTGTCAGATAAATGTTCACCCTGTCAGGTAATTTTTGCACCTGTCACGTGACAGGTAAAATTTTACCCTGTTAGGTAAATTCCGCACTTGTAATGCGACATTTCTATACATTTTGCTTTCACCTAAATCATTGGAAACGCCTACAATGAAATGCTACCATTGGTTTCTCTCTATTTTGGAACGCTCGCGTGTAAATATTACACTGCTTGACTGGTTTTCGAACGACTTCTAGGAAGGGTTTTACGAAAAACAGAAATATTTGGCAAGTGGTATAGGAGACAAAAAAAGTTTGGAAGCCTCTGATCCAGGAAAAGTGTTTTAAATTGATAATCTTTATAATTCATATATTATCAAAAGTTAATTGTAATGTAAACGAAAATCCGTGGTAAGCAAAAGGAAAGTCAAATAATAAACTTAATAAATAAAATGATTCCATTATATTTAAGTCATAAAAATATTTTGACTTGAGAGTTTTATGGTTTAGGAAAAACTTTACATGAAGTTCTCAAAAACTCATTTCAGATTTTTGCTTAGTAAATACTCTTTTAATTTTTGGATGTCTTAAGTGTTAATATTAATTAAGAGTAATGTTTCTAATATTTATTATTGCAGCAATTCAATACAATTTTACGTATGTATCCCCGCCTTAAATTTAAAATATTTAACAATTAAAAACTTTAGCATAATAATGCGTAAAAATTTAAAATGCAAAAAAAAAAAAAATACCAACAGTTATAATATCTCTTCGCGAAGAAATAATTTTAAAGAATGGTAGCAATGATATAAATATCAAAAAATTGACGTACAATGAGGCAGAAATAGTCAATATTTACTTGAAATATAGGGCTTTAGAAATATTTTCCGGTAAAATCTCTTCCTCGAAATTGCGTACTTATGAAAGCCTTTCTCACTTTCACTTAGTTGACGTTGTATATACATATGATAAATTTCTACACTTTCATTAAATGGAATTGAGTCGAAGGAGGGAAACCTCATTTCTATATCTGTTCCTGAAAACATCGGATGAACAAATATTTTTCAATATTTATTGAATTAATATTGAACTAAACAAATCCCTGTTAACTTTCAAAGAAAACCAACTCTCAGTTAACCTTCAAAGAATTCTTGGTTTTCCCACAGAAAAAACATGTAAAATGACGCCAGTAAATGCATGTTTAAAATCCAAATCGAGTTGTTTCTAATTAAAAATTCGCAAAATAACTTAAAAGATATTTACATAAAAATAATATTTATGGAGATTATTTACATGAAAAAGTATTAAATGAAGTAAAAGTATCAAATTAAAGAAAGAAAGGAAAAAAAAAAAAAAAAAAACGTTACACCACATAGCAATTGATTATCATATTTTATTCGTTTGAAACACTATTATAACCCTTTAAAAATATAAATAATCTCAAAAACAAAAACGATGCCCATTTTTAACAAAAATATTGCATTGTTAGGCAAGTAAGAACGATTCCCAATGTTTCAGAGCTCTAGCTTCAGGGGAGTTGGTTAAACTAACGATCGAAAATTTGATGACACACTGATACACACACACCAAGTAAAATACATAAAAAAGTTGTAAAAAAGTATCAAAGCAAACGATTATGCGATTTGAATCAAATTAGTATTCTAATATTAAAACTAAAGCAAGCGATAAAATGTAATAAAGTAAATAATAAATTATTAAAGTTTACAATAATAATTCTGTTCAGATATAAAAATTAAAGCAGACTATAAATTACTAAATTGAAGTAACTTTAAGAGAAGTGTAATTAACACATCGATCAATAACTCCCGAGTCTAACATTGAAAACAACATTTTTTTTGCAAATTTTTTTTTTTATTCATCAACATAACACCTTTTGTTAATCACCTTTTAGGGTGATACAACCAACGCTTTCCAACGCTTTTCGCAAGAAATCTTTTTTGTTGCGAGTAAATAGCGATAAACAGCTTTCTGAATCATCGACTCGTTGCTGTTTTTGTTCCATCGAAAGCAATCGCGGCACCCACTTGGAAAAAACCTTTTTCACTTCACTTCAAAAAACCTTTTTCCTGGTCCGATCGACTTAAAATTTTGACACGTTTCAAGCAAAGGTTAGTACTCTAGAAAGACCTGGTTACTGGTTTACTACGAGCGCCATCTCTGGGTTAGTCTCCGGAGTTATTGATCGATGTCTTAATTTTGTCATAAAATCAAATGAAATGATTTAATATGTATTTTTTTTAACTTTCGACCTATGATTGGGTAATCTACAAATTTATTGTAAGAAATGTCATTCGATTAAACCGGTCATTTCATTTTCCGATAAAGCGTCCTTCTTTTTCCATCATGATGTTTTTTAGTTAAAAAAAATATAATTATTAAATTTGCTATGGAATCAAAACTTAATTCAGATAACTTGTATGATTTCAAAGTTCAAGAATGTATCAAACTCGCTCTATATGCACTATGAGCTTTAAATAATTACTTTATTAAATTCAAAAAATTGCCATCTTGAAAACTGAAATGACAGTAAACTTCATCTTCAAATTAATGAAATATAGTAACAACCTAAGTAGAGAAATGTATAAGATTAGGAAAGCTCCAACAAAATATATTCACGAAACTAAAAATTATCCTAAGTTTAAAAGCCATCGTATTCAAAGCTAGTTCCGCTTTCAGCTACAGCTTTGAATACCATCAAGTTGGTAATAATTTTCTGCAGGAAGCAGCGTGAAAAAAAACCCATTCTCCTTCTCCCGAAAGCATCCAAGAACGGTGTTACAACTCAGGTAGAAAATAGAATTAACTTCGGCTCCTTGCATGTTTGCATAAGCGATTTTTGGAAATAAACGCAGCTCGTTAGAGGAGAATCGAATAAACCTCCTACAACATGTAAAAGTAAAAATAAGAGCGAAATCTCACAAAGTATAGGAGATGAAGTACGTGAAAAATATTATATGCCGGAAAAAATTGATTAACCAAAAAATAAATGACTAGTGTATTAAAATTATGCCGTTATCTAGCTGTTAGATAAGTCTGAATGTGTTATAAGTATCGAAACCTAACCTGATTTTTTTTTAAAAAAAATCTGGTTCAAGTCCCTATTCTTGACAATTAAGCGAAAATGCAATAACAAGGTGCTTGCTAAGTTGACATAGTGAGGGAGGAAATATATGAAAAATATTGTATACAAGGGTCGTAGAATAAGTACTTAGAAATTCCAAGAGATGGCGTTCGTACCATCGAAAATGGTTTGTTTTTAATAAGCATAATGACTCACCAAGCAGTTGTCTGAGACTTTCTTATTCGTATTCGTGATCATGGTGACTTTCCCACTCAAAAATTCTACGTCATAACTTTTCGGGCCGAAGAGATCATCTTCGCCTTCTTTGGAGTAGATTCTTCGAAGGGACCAATTTCTTTCAATGTATATTGGTGAATCCAGGTCTCAACAATGGTGACAACTCGACGCTGCAGCAATCAAATTTTTATTTGGCAGCAAATGACTACCAATTCAAAACTAACTGAACCGTTTTCTTTGAAAGCGGTGCAAGTCCATTTTCAGAAGAAATTAGTCCATGGGAAAAATAAATATAATTTACTGTAGACTTTTTATTTATAAATTTTTTCCAAAAATAAGTGTTAAAATTTTCATTGTTTTTATCACTACAAGTTTTCGTAGTTAATGAAGTTACAAATATTACTTTGAAAATGGTGTAAGTCCACTTTCCTCAAAGACATACTACAATTTAGTTTAAAATTATACAACATAATTTCTTTTGTGCATTTTTATGTGTGGCAACATTGTAAATGACATAAACATTCTTATATTTCCCGGAATTTCGGTTTCCCCCTCGTTTATTATAGAATATAAAGTCACTGAATGAAAATGTTGAAATAAAGCCTTTTTATTTTGTTATTTTTTTTATTGTTTTCATTATTGAAGTATTTAAAAAAAATTTCATAAAAAGAATTGGTTTATTATTCATTAATTATTTAATGGTTCCTGTAGTTAATATTTTGTAAATGTAAGATTTTTATTTTTTGCAGACTTTGAAAGTCATTAAAAATGTAAATTTTTGTTAATCACATATAAAAAATGATTACATTATAAATTGAAATTAAATTAACATTTAAAAAATACAAAACTAGCGTAATAACATAAGCCCATGTTTTTCAAATTATTCAAATGCAAAACCTTAAATATCTCCAAATATAATAAAATATACCTAATCCACTTTCAAAAAAAACCCAGCTCAACTAATGAATTAATGTAAAATTTGTGACGGTTCTGTTTAAAAGATGGCAGCACCGAATGGTAACAACAACTTACCTTAATGATGTCATCTGTCTTCAAATACAAGTACTTTTTGAACCACCCTCGTACCAGAAAAAAAAAAATAGAATGATTAAAGCATAAATGAATAATGAGTTAAAATAAGCCGTTCTCTAAATATTAGAGAAGTATGAATATGATATAAATATTTAAACACCACTTTGACCAGGAAAATAAAATTGTACGAGATAAGTCTTTTAACATTAGAAAAAATGCATTAAAACTGCTTATTAAAGTCTTATAATTGAAAAAAGCACACACTCAAGAAGCAGCATGTAATAAATAATAAATCTAAATATAATCTTTAATGAAATTAATATGATTCAATTTACTTTAACTAAATTCAGAATCTAAAAGAATTAATCCTGCACTGCAACAAAAGTGTTCGTTTCTTTCGGCGAAAAGAAATTATCATAATCCAATAAAATCATCACAAAATAATGCTGATCGCGAGAGGGGGAAAAAATTGAATTCGTCGAAACAAACAACGAAGAACAAAAGGCGCCGGAAGAACATGCCAACCGATAACTGCAAAGAAAGTAAAGATTTGATTTTGAAAAGCCTTAAGTGGCAACATCCAACTTTTCGAACAGATGATATAATTCCATTAACGCGCTTGGGCGAAGTTTCTGGAAAGCCACTCAACTTGTTACATTAGGGAAAAGGCCACTTGGAAAAGATTAGTACTCTCGTAATAAAAGCACTTTTCCGGGTATTTTCCATTCCATGCCGCGAGGCCTGAAAAGTTTGAAACCCTTTCGTTAATCCGATTGCCTACAAGCGTCAGCGAAACTTTTAAGTGAAATATGGATATGCACAAATCAAAATTATAATAGGATATGCTTCCCTTTTAAAAAAAAGTTTTTTAAAAGCCGGGCAAGCACTTTTGACATTCTCCAGCGCAATTATCTCCAAAAGTTCTTTATTTGAATGAAATAGAATTCAAAAGAGTGATTTCTATGCTTTGAGAGTGGGCGAGAAAAAATCCAATTTGTGCGGATCCAAATGTCAATGTTACAGCTTGTATCACCTTTTGATTATTAAATTTGACATGTTTTAAATCCGTGTAATTATTTGACACGAAATAAAATCGCGTATCGAAGGCGAATAAATGAATTTACATAAAGCTTATGCACAAACTATCCGATGGAAAATCTAATTACAAAGAATGATCGTGAAAGAGGAGATTGTATTTGTGAACGAAACATGGGCATTTCGTTTCAAATGAATTTTTGTTGCTGTTATTGTCAACTTGAAGTATTTTAATCAAGAAGTGTGTTTAGGTGACTCTTTAAATAAACACTTTTAAAATAATGTTGATCGTATTTTACTACAAAGAGTTATTTAAGACAATAATATATCAAATAAATTGGTTTGATTTGAAAACAACACGAGTCTTTGCAAGAGAAAAATGTTTTGGGGAATTAGCATTTTTCATTTTGGAAAGAGTAAACAATTATCATAGGTTATAAAATTATTATGATAGGAGCCAAACAATAACAACACTGTAGTAACTTAAATGCTTTGTTGTTTAGTAATGCATCTACATGCGTGAAATTTTTAAAAATTATTTACATGGTATGGTACATTTTCAGAGAATTATAGTTATAATAATTCCATTCATAATTTAATTACAGAGATTTACTTTCATTAAATTCCTACTATTAGCTCGCACTCTATATATATCTTGTTCAAATGCTCAATCGTTAACAAAATACTTTTTATTCATCCACTCAAGTTCAAATACATTTTTTTAAGCTTCTAGTGGATGACACTTGATGTTAATACAGTTTATACAAATATTAATTAAATTTAATTGGTGAAAATGCAGTTTAGCCCAACCGCTTGGCGCGATTTCAAAAATTGGCACCAAACTTGGTGATTTTTTTTGGCTGAACGTTAAGTCCACGAAGCGGACCAGGGTAGCCCCATTTGGCAAAATACCGCCAAATAATTCTTTTCGTCAAGGCTGATTGGGCTAAACTGCATTCCAACCATTTAATTTACCGGATGAATTAAGAAACAAGCCAATGCTTCTTAATTCATCCGGTAAATTAAATTCATTCAAAATGTCATTTGTCTTGCAATTGCAAAGTTGGTAGAGCTTCGGAGTAGAATCTTCATGTCTTCGGATAAAATCTCGTCGAAGCTTAATTTTTTTTTATTTGATTTTCAAATAATTAATTTTAGTTTTTTATGTGGGAGAAAATTTTTTCTCTTATATAAGATATTTAGCAGGATAAATTTATTTTTAGCAGCTAAATTTATATTTAGGAATAAATACCGTCAGTTACGAAGCGTGTAGATCGCTGTAAAAAAGTTTCTTTTCCCACTTAATATTGTGATTCTGCCATATGTATATACATGTTTATATTAATTGTAATTATTTAATAAAAAATAACTAAAATAAAAATTTTCTTCGTTGACTTAAGTAGGAATTGATTTTAATGTTTTTTAAAAAAATATTACTTGTTTCATTTGGCAAGATGAAACTTTTGTGAATTTATTCCGTTAAATAAAGTTGAATAACTGTTTTATTAACGTTGTTCTCTGAAGCAACCCAAGGGCTATTGGTGACAAATCTCGTACTTTTGAACCATTGTCAAGTGGCGAACACCATTCATTCATTCATATGATTATCTGAGTGATACCTGGGCAGGCATTTAACTCATGTGTTATTTTTAACATTAAGGAAAAAGAAAAACAAGCAGTACGCCCAAGCGCTTATTTTTATAGTAATAGAAGGTAGTAGATAATAAAAAAAGTGGTCATAAGATTAAGAATAAGGAAAAGAGTTAGCTTTAAAAAAGCTAAAACTTATACGTATTTTTGAAGATTTATTTATTTATTTTTGACATCCTAGGATGTATCATTTTTTTTTTTTCATTTTAAAGGCTTTAATAAAAAAAAAAATTGTTTTAGGTGTCCAAGGCAGCCTACTTCATCAGTACGAAAACTGGATGAAAGCAGGAGTTTGGAGCATTGTAACAAAAGGGGGGAGGGAGTAAATGAAATGAAGTTTAAGAATAGAAGAAGGAAGAAATGAGTTCAGAGAAGAAGCCGATTAAATTTGAGAAGGGTGGCACTGGATCTGATGAATATACACGCGTGCCAAAAGGCCGTTTTGAACGCGAATTAGAGCGAAGAGTCGCCGTATTTCTATTGGACGTTCAGCTTGGGATGGCGTGATACTATTGGCTGAGCTGGATATGAGAGAAAAATTGAGGGTGTTGGATGTTAAATGTTTTGGAGGAGAGGAAAATTAAAAAAGAACTATGGAGATATAGATTAAAATAATTTTGGCATGATTCATATGGAAAAGGGCGCGAACACCATATTTGATCAGACACCTTTTTCTACAGAGTTCGGCATCAAGACAACGTGTTGTGCATTAAACCAGACGAGCTCAACGTTCCTCGATAGGTTTAACGTGCATCAATGCCACTATACGAGGGGTCTTTAGTGACAATCAGGACCTGAACCTCCGACTCGACAGAAACAAAGCCAATCATGGGCAACCATAACCACTCACTTATAGAGGCCTCATTACACATGAGAATTATTTCAATGCTTTGCATACCTTACGTGAATCACATACAGAAACAGAAAGAACTCTAAGAATTACACAAATGGAACAACAAGATCTCTAGAATTACACGGGCGATTATGACCACTCAGCTATCGTGGCCTCATTACACATAAGAATTATTTCAATGCTTTGTATACTTTAAGTGAATTATATATAGGGTACAACAAGAATCCTAGAATTACACAAATATTACAAATTAAGTCTAGACACAGTAAACGAAGAAAATACAATTGAAAAAATAAGGAAAGAAAGTACGAAACCATAATTCACATAAATTATATCAGCATTGACCAGAAAAAAAGTAAAATTACCAAGTGAATAAAATTATATACAGGGTATAACATTGATGAATTACATATTGGACAACAAGAACTGTAGAATTACACAAATATTACAAATTAAGTGTAGACTCCGTAAATGAAGAAAAGAGCAGAAAATGTAATAAAAAAAACCAAAGAACGAAACCGTAATTCACATAAATGATATCAACATTGATCAGAAAAATAAATAAATAAAATTACCAAATACAATAAAAACTTTAGAATACCCATTACAAAACTATAACAACATTGTACATGCCCTTAAGAACAAATAAAACTTAATATATAGAGAGAAATGAAATATTGTAGAGTTATGATAGGAAAAAAAGTCCCTGAAAAGAAAATGCTAATTTAAGGGTGAAAAAAAAAAGAGTTATAATTTGGTGAGGTAATGAGAAGAACTCAAAAACCAAAACAAAGAGCAATGTGGAGAAAGTCAATGGAGCAGTCAAGTGAAGAAAGAAGGAGAAAAAAAAGGCACGGGAAGAAGAAAATTAGAATTCAAAAGAAGCAAACTTTTTCAGAGGAAATTAAACTATAGAAAAGACTAAATCTGAGCACACTTACGGTGATTAAAACTCAGAAGAAATACGCAATTTTTTTCATCACACAACTTTCGCCATTTTTAAGGTCGTTATTCTACCTGGACAACTCGCTTCCAGATAAGTAATAATAAGAACTTAGTCGTGATAAAAAAAAAAGGGTATTTTTTTTTCTGTCGAAAAATAAAGGAGGATAAATTGAAGAGCTGGAAAAAGTTTGCTGGTAAATATGTTTCGCTTAATCAAGGAACTTTATTATTATTATTTCCTTCCTGTCTGATATTTCTGATGGAATTTTAGTCGCAATTTTTCTCCGTGACATTCCCAAACAAACAAAAAAAGTGCTTTTATGACCTTCTCATTTATATTTAATGTTGCGAGGGGGACAAAGAACAGAAAAAGTTAACAAAATGCTTCTGTATTCTTCTATGAATTAAAAAATTAATTAAAAAAAGAAATCTATAAAATAGAAATGCGAAAAAAGCAGGCAATAGGAATTCAGTAAAATCTCAAAATTATAAAGAACTGATAGAAAATAAATTTAAAATCAATATCACATTTAAAAATATGTATTTTCGCTATTTATCGTTGATGCGAGTAGTATTCGAATTTTCAACAAAGCAAATACTCATGAAAATGATACAAAAAGTACCTGTTTTTGAAGACAGATGGCGTTGTTAATTATTGATTTTACCACTTTGAGCTACCATACGTTAAATGACACCAAAAAGAACGTGATACTGATTCATAGATTAGTTTCGATTCAGCAGCTATTTACAGATAAATCAAAATTTGGTTGCTGCTACGTCAAGTTGTGCAATGAGTTGTCCTATTCCTAACACGGATACTTTTCGAAACACCAATGTCTCAGAAATTAAAGCAAACGATAAATTACTAAATTTGACAATAATATTCTGTTCGGATATTAAAATAAAAACAGACAATGAAATAACTTCAATAAACATAACTTATCAACGTAAATATACCTTAAGGTTCCCGTCTACCGGCTATTTTGATTTCGTGGACGTACTATTAATCTTATAAAATTTCGACTACGGTTCTCAAATCTTTACTATTTGATCCATTTGAATGCAATAAAGTGCATCTGAAATAGAAAAAAAAAAAAAAAATGAAGGCTCTCGCGTAATTACTTTTTTCTTCCGATTCATAAGAATATTTTAAAATATTTTTTAGACTGGAAAATCAACAAGCGAATTATTAAATTAGGGGTAAAGTTATTTTTATGAATTGGAGGGGGGAAGTAATTCTGCAGAAGCCTGCATTATTTTTTGCTCTTTCAGATGCACTTTATTGCATTCAAATAGATCAAATAATAAAAATTTCCGAACGAAAGCCACAATTCCATAGGATTAACAATAATCTGATGAAATCAAAATGGCAGGTAGTTGGTAGCTTTAAGCAATCTAAATGTAATTATTATAATCCTAATGTATTAAAATATCAATCTTTTGAGCCTCACACCATGAATCCTTTATTTCGTGCACACTCATTTTTGTTGACGCCATTTTCTCAAAGCATGTTAGCACATGTCAAAAAACAAAAGCTGCAATGAATAAAATAATAGCAAGGTTCATCTATAACATAATCACATAAATTTATATGGATGAAAAATGTGTTAAAATATGGTTACGATTGTTTGTAGAAACTATAAAATAAATATTATAAAAAATGTAAAACAAACATTAGTAAAAGGGTTTCTATTCTATGGAATGAAAATTAATTTATTAACAAATTTTCGCGCTTCCCCTGGCAACAGCCCACATTTCTCAGGTTAGAAGCCGCTGCTTTACTGAATTCAAATCCTACTTTTAAAAATTTCGGAAATAAATTAGCCATTCGAAAGCAGTTTCATACTTTCACTAGCGAACATTGTATGAAATGGATATCATTGAAGACGAACAACAATTCAAATCTGTTATAATTTCATAAAAGACTAATTTTTCAAGTGAGAGCTACCCACAGCGAAAATTAATTCTTGAGGATAATGTTTTCAATCCGTACTAATTCCGGGAACAAAAATATTTCTATATTTGCATATCAAATAGCGTAGAGTTTTATTTAAATCAGTTGTGCGATTTATTCGAACAGAATAATTTATTACATTTTTATTAATTTTATTTCCAAGAAATACGCAAATGGTATCCTTTTAAAGAAAGAAATCTCCTCTGCTTAATGAAATCAAATAACAATTTGAATTACAACAAGTACAGATTTCATTTTTAAAACACATTTAATAATGAATCTAATCCTGTTAAATAAAATTAGAGAAAGTTTCTGAAAAAACGAGAGATTCTTGATAAACACTCCGCAAAGAAAAATACTTAAAATTAAACAAAATTCAACGATAATCTATTTGAGAGAAGAGGAAAAAAAAGGAAAAATCTATGAGGGAAAAAAAATGCGTAAAACGAAATTATTATTCTCTGAAATATCATTGAACAATGAATATTTTTTTCTCCCCTCTCCCCCGAAAAGGACAACTATTTAAAATTAAGTTCACAAAATCTACCATATTAATAATTTTTGTGAGTTATGCACATCAAAATTTATTTCAAACATATTTATTAAGAACATTAAAATGAACTAAGCAAAGCTAAAGCATATCACAAGCTATCATACTGAATTTGTGTAAAAAAAAAAAAAAAAAGAACCTCACTGTCTCTCTCTCATACACAACACAATTTAATTTGAAGCGAAAACAAGGAGGAAATCATTTAGCGAAAGTTGAGGCTTAATTAAAAATATTGAAAATAATAAAATAAAATGAAAATCAATCATTATACAATATCATTATACAACATATTTAATAACAATTATAATGTAAGCTCTAAAACAACACTTGAGTTCATTTGTATGAAACTTCTTTTTATTAAAACGTTTTTATGAATTTCACTTGGTGTGTGTGTGTGAGTGTGTCATCAAATTTTCGATCGTTAATTTAACCAACTTCCCATCAAGCTAGAGCTTTGAAATTTTGGAAATCGTCCGTACTCGCCTAACAATGCAATATTTAGACATTTGCGACAAGTTTTAACTAATATTTCAATAGTTTTAATAAGTCAAAATATTCTTTCCTCTAGGCGATTTTAGGATTGAGGAAAAAATTTCTTTCCCCTTCTGGGAACACCGGGCACTCCCCACGTCGCATGAGGTATCGTAAAACCTTTGTACTCACAAAGGGGAGATACCATCTCCCCTTTACTATCTCCCAGATAGTAAGGGTTGCTGACTTTTAGTCAGTAATCCAAAGATTCCAATATTTGGCGCCGTGTTTTATCACAATAATTTTTTCTGAATTCTGGTTCCCATTTTTTTTAATAGAATGACTTACAAACTTTCAAATGCATGTTTTGATTTTATGAGTATTATGAATTTTTTAATACGCTCGCAAATGTCTCTTTTTAAGTAAATTTTAAAGTTAAAAATAACTAACAGTTTTAACTAATATTTCAATAATTTTCTTTAACAATTTTTGCCACCATGTAAAAACATTGTTTTTAAAAACATTGGTTTTTATATCGAATTATTATTCCTTAAATTCAGAAGTTCACAATAGGTGAAAAAGAATGAGGTGTAAACATGCATATAGACTCGTTTATTGAAGCGGCGGAGCCAATGCCCTTCTCTTCATATATACCTGAACGACGATTAACACCTTCGATTTCATACTGCAGCGGCCTCTTCTCATGCAGAAATAGCGTCTAGTAACTGGCTCGGACGGGGATTCCTTTCTGGCTCAGTTGTCAAGATCACGTGTCTGCGGAGTCACAGATAGGCAGTTCAAATTTGACCCAAACGCCATTCATTCGGTCAACAAACTTCCGAGGATATATTATCAGAATATAAGACTAAAATCTGTCATTGCGATACCTCCTCACACGAATAACAAATATGCATCTAAATTTCGTTCAGTCTTATACAGAGTGGTTTCATCATATTCAGTAACAGATATTACCTGTGAATGAAATTAATATATTTAATGTTCAGTGAGTGCCTTTTGCAGCGTTGAATTCGAACCAAAATGAATTTCCGAGTGATGGAGAAAAGTTTCGTCTGTTACACATTACATTCACTGATTCAGAAGTATTTTGTTGTCTTTCAATGGATAATACCTACTTTTAATTTTGAATAGTTTTGAAGACAGTTTACTTTTGAAAGTCGGGTTTCAGATTTTAAAAAGTTGATCTTTAAGTTAAGAAAAGAGGAAAGTATGAGGAATTTTCTGTTTATTTAGGTTTGAGGTAACATAAATATGACTCTTAAATAACTTTAAAAAAAATTATAAGTTTGCTTGATAAATAAGTTGAAACGGACACACACACACACACACACAGAGAGAGAGAGAGAGAGAGAGAGAGAAATTTAGCTAAACAAAATCGTAGCAAAAACATTTTTTTAAAGATTAATCATATTTTTATCCGAAAGCACAAACTTATAAGGCAAAGTATTAAAATATTTCAAAAGGCTTAAATTTTATCGTAGATTTACAACATACCATTTTACATCATTCTTTCTTCGTTTCTCAAACATATAGCAGCAAAAAAATAAGTATAAGTTTGATAATAAACAAAACATATAAACACTCAAATAATGATTTACGGATTTTCTCTTCAGAGAAAAATTCAGAAATGCATCAATACAAGTTACTTTTAAAGATGAATTCAATACCATGTGGCATTTTTGTTTCATAGGCAGCATTAAGTTTCCTGTCTAACTCTAAATTGAATTCGTAATCGTAATGTTAAAAATCAGGTATATCTACTTTCATTCTCAAAAATTTCTGTGTAATTACGTTTTTTCTCCGACTTTTGAGAATATTTTCAAATAATTTGTGAAGATTTGGAATATCCAAAGTAAAAAAAAAAAAAAAAAAAAAAAAAAAACGAGCCCTCAAAACAGGCACGCAATATTTTTCCGAAAATCGTAGAAAAAATACAATAAAACAGAAAACTTAAATATTCTTTCTTTTCGGGTGGCCGCGATAGCCTAATGGTCGCGGCCGTGGACTTTCGCCTGGCAGTTTCCGTCGAGTCGCGGGTCCGAGCCTTGATGCCACTAAAGACCAGCCGTGTAGCCGAGGCTGATGCACATTAAATCTGTTTGGTCCCAATTCCTCCCGTTGGCGTGGTATGAAAGTTGGGAGAGGGGGATGCCAGCTAAGGTATTGTTTCGTCACTTGACCGAGGTTCAAAATCACGAGGTCCGTCGCCAATAGCTCTCGTGTTGCTTCTAGTGCGACATTAATAAAACCAAACCTTTTTCTTTTCGGTGGTATTTCATTAAAATGAATATGCAATTGTCTAGATTTGGGATGGAAAGTAGACATTCCCTAGGATTAACATTACAATCACGAATTCAATAGTAGAATTCAATGCGGGTAGACAGGAGCCCTGAAATCAACATGTTGAATTTGTTAAAACATGTTAAAAACATTGGCTGAAAAGGTATACAGTTTTTACAGTTTCATAAGACGTCATTTTATAATAACAAACCTTCAAGTATTCTAGAAAAGCTTTATAACATCTCCGATCCTAGTTTTTTTTTCTCTCATAAGTCGGCCTTCTTTGCGTCTAAGTGCCATTCTATTGACAGTGGTATTATTAGCATTTTCTGGCGATCCTCTTCATAAAATATTCCCAATTTTGACGTTATAGAACCCATAAATAGCTCAGTGCTTTTTGCATCTTGACAGCTTGAATTATATTAGTTTCCGACCTTTCAGTAATTCCAGAATCTTAACATTTTTCGGCATGGCTTTAATGAGATGAGAGCAATTCACTGGCGAGAGGCAAATCGAGATTTTCTTCAGCAAAAACTCAAAAGACTGGACAGTCCTGACTTTCCCCGCTCCCATCCTCATTTGTATACTTGTAAAATAATTGTACATATAATATAATTAAATACGTAGAAATACAAAGTCAGTACATTTTCTAAAATTTATATCAATATCTTTATTCACCTTCAAAATACATTCGAAAAAATTCAAATGCAAATAAAACCTAACCTAAATCACAAATTGTGAATGTTTATGAAAAAATTTATGATGGTATAAAAAAAAATTAAATCTTAATTAGTGAATTATAAGTAAACATTTTGTGGCTAATTAAAGTTTTCCTGATCGAATAAATCAATTCACTTTAACCATGTCAAAGTTTATATTAGTTTAAATTTTAGTAAATTTTTATTTCCTATTTCTTAAAATTATGCTTCACGAATTAAAAAAAGAGGGGGGTGGTAGTTGATGTTTAAGAGGTGGTAAATCAGCATATATATTCCATGAACAATAAAAATAAAACATCAAATATTCAACTCAACAATTGAAATCAAATTACAAATCATATCATAAAAGTTACCAATTTTTCACATTAATAAGAGTCCCTCCCCCCATTACGGAAGACTCGGGTAATTATATTTCATCGAAACCCTTTACTTTAAGAAAAAAATCCAGTAAGCCAATTTAGTTAAAAACTCTAATGGAATTATCTCACTAAAAATAAGTATGCTCAATTTAATTATATAGTATTATACAATGGAAATAATAAAACTACACCACAAAAATAATCTACCTTGATTATACAGTCTTTTTAAAGATTTGAAATCGGAAGTTTTCAAATAAAAAATCAATACAGAATATTTTTTAAAACTCCTCATCAGGAATTTGAAGAAGAAACAGATAAGTTTCACAATATATTACAATTTCTGATAATTCTGTAAAAGTTAATAGAAAAGTAAGTTAATAATTATTTCATCATTTGCTAATACACTGATCTTAATTTCAGAATTGTAGTTTAAAAATCTATTATTTTCCCGTAAAAAATCGGTTGTTCTAATTCTAAAGGAATATTTTTACACAAAGTAAGGCTTCGGTTTTTATATTTTAAATATTGTTGTAAGGCGTTCAACAAAATTCTTATGTTTTGTTAGGATTTGATTAAATCATAAAAAATTACTTTTCCAAATTTGAGGACAAAAGTAATACTTCAGTTAACAAAATATTTTGCTGTGAATTTTCAAATTGATTAAATTTTTTGATAGATTTATAGCAATTTTGAAAAAAAAATGTTGAAACCTTTTGTTTTCTAGAAAATTTATGTGTATGTATAAATTATGTCCTTGATATTTTTCATCCGATGTTATTTTACTTAAGCATATGAGGAACTTCGTACAAAGCGAGAATCAGGAGCGTAGAACGTTTAAAGGAAGGTCAGTACTAGACAGACCCGGATGTACACAATACCAGTGCCGCTTTCTGATTGGCTACATCGATTTCCTGCGGCACAGCTGACACTCGAATTTCTGGCCACTACTTTAATCAGACTTGGTGGGAAAATTTTTCAACGAGACGCTGCTGCCATCTGTTGACAATTGAATCAACTGTGACATCAGAAATCGAAAAATCGAATCATGAAAAAAAAAATTCAAATTTCATTCGCCATGCAGCACATTTTTGGGAAGCGGGAATTTCGAAGTTTTATAAGGAACTTTCTTTTTAAACAGAACGTTCTGAAAGAATAACTTCATGTATTTTATTTCAAACGATAATAAAAGAGGCTGATTGAAATTGGTAAAAGTTAAATGCTTAGGTAACATAAAAAAGCAATTAAACTGCAACCGATAAACGAACTTTTTTTTTTAATGATCAAATTAATCTCTTAGCGATGTCCAAAATTTTGAATTTTTCACACTTTTTCAGGGTTTTTTAATTAAATTTCAAGCATAATACTTAAATAAATAAAAAAAAAAAAAAGTCTTATTAAAAAATGTGGGGAACCTTTTAGACTAAAAACCACTCGTTTTGTGGATGATTCGGCTTGAATTTCTCTATTTTATTCATTTTTAAATATTATTTTGAAAACAATATAACACTTCCCTGGTCAAATTAATAGACACAAAGGTACATCATTATAACAGAAATATTTATCGTAACATACAAGATGGGGAATGTAAACGAATCGAGTAACCAAAAAGAAAAAAAAGCGTTTCATTATATACTTAAATAATGTAGTTTACATTATTTAATTAATTTTAATATTCCTTTCTAAGCACAATAAGGACATTATATGACATGTACACAATGTATTATGAAACTATTTTTGCATGATTTTCAAACACTAATTAAATAAAAAAAAAATAATAATAAGCCCAGTGATTGAAGAATTAATGTAATAACAGTCGAAATTTAGAAAATCATGCAAATTCATAGTTTTTGCATTTTTTTTTTAAAATCCAACCAAAATAGAACCCTATCCGGTAAGTAAAAAATAAAAAAATCTTTAGAAATAAAATAGAATTATCGACTAAGAAAATATTAAAGTGAAAGTCTCATTTTATATTGCGGAAAAACACATTTTCTCTGATTCATCAAGGAGAAATTTTAAGATTTAGTTTACGTAAATCGTACGATATAAATATATTTACAGCATTAACAGTAAATAGTAATAAAATACAAGATATATTCATTTATGCATAAACATTTCTTTTTTTGCAAGAGTATTTATACTCAACATTAATTCCCGGCACAAAATTAAACTCGAGTTTGATAGCAATAATACTGAATTTAGAAAATTTTTAATTTCTTTCAACTTGTAACGAACTATTGAGTTATATGTACCTCATCCCCCTCAACTATATTGTGCTGAAAAAAAATTTGCATTTCTTGAATGCAGCATGTTGAAGAATCGTTAGTCGGGGGGGGGGGGGAAAATTCAGAATGAAAAGTTTTTTATCCAGAATTTTTGTTACAAAAACAATAAATTCAACAATAAAAAAAAAAAATTATTGTTTTGCAAAACAATAAAAAAAAAAAAAAAAAAAAAAAAAACACTCTACATACAATATACAAATCAAGCTCAATCTGAAACACACCGACAAAGTTAGTAATTAAAGATACAAAAAATTGTAATCAATGATATTATTTTACATGAAATATTTCCTTCTTAGGATAGTTAAAAAAAAAAAAACTCTTTAATTATTTATATTAACAATGATATCCCAAATAAATTGTAGGGCGAAAGTTTGTACTCTTACGATTTTATTCTTTTTCCTATTTTACTTGAATTTTATTTGAATAATTCGTTTAGAATATACTATCATAATCAATTTTTCTCTTTTCTTTCAATAGCATGGCTTTGTAAGAAACAAATTGAAAATATTTGCATTCTTATAAGGGGGAAAAAAACTATACATTTTACCTACCTAAAAATATTTTTGAATCGGGAGAGAAATTTCATAAGAAACGTGTATTTTGGAGAATTAGATTACAATAAAATATGATGTAAAAACGATGAGAATTTACCATACCTCTGATGTTCAGGATACCTGGATTTAATTGACGTTTTCTCTTATTTTTTCTTTTAACACAACCCACAAAATAAATTTCAGAGAAACCAATTCACAACATAACTTAAGAAATGGGAGCATACATGACAAAAAGAACCTTTTTAATTATTTCTAAATTTAACGATTATTTTTATGATTTCGGAATGGAAACTTTACAAATATCCATCTCAATTGATATATTTCCTTTCATAAATCTTAACCCTTTCTCAAAGTATATGAATACAATACACTAATTCTCATAATATCTCCACTTTATTTGTTTTTAAATCGCTAAATCATTTTTGGATAAACATGTACGAAATACTGTCTTATACTTTATTTTTAATATGATTGAATGTAATATACAAGCTAATATAGTGAAAACAAAATAATTTTTGACATTTTGTGATTTCTTTCTACCCTTTTCTTTTAAATTTAAACTAATTCAATGGATTGTATCATAAGACTATGAAAAAAAAAATCTTTTGTGTCTAAGAATAAGAAACTCAAATTTCTTGTCAAAAGCAGACGATGTCCCAGACATTCCATATTTTTTTTTTCTTTCATTCGACGGTCTGGAGATTTTAAGCAACATTATCCACAATACCATACATCGCTTAAAATCACAACGAAAAAGAAAAGTAACATTAAAAGTAAAAATAGAATTCTAAAAATAATTCTACAAAATGTTCTTTAATTTCATAACGACAAAAAAATATATATTTTAAAAAAAATCTGTCTTTTACCAATAATAATAAAACGATTTCATAAAATATTCATTCCATGAAACAAATTGAATAAATTTCTTTTTTAAAAATTTATCCAAAGTAAAGTTAATTTTAATTGAGTATGCCTGTACATAAATACATTATTGGGGGGAAAATGTTCGCAAGGATGAAAAGAATGGTGAAAAAGTTGATTTTTACTAAGCTTTCATGAAATGGTATTTCACATTTAGCAATAGCTTTAATGTAATGATTACATATATTCTAGTAGTTCATGCAACGAAAATAAACTTATTTTTAAGTCCAATTATATTGCAATTGATTAAAAACATACTTATTTAACAGACGTGTAGAATAAACTTTTGCAATTATAAGCAAATTCAACAAAATATTCAGAGAAATTAAAAAACAAATTTGTATTGATTCAAATAATTAAAGAATCTAAAATTTAAAACTTAAAAACACAAAATATCAAAATAAGCTATTAAAGAAACAAAAAAATTTAACGAAAGCGAAATTTAGAATAATGGAGATATTGCAACTAACACTGTTCCATGGAAACAAACAAACAAACACACACACAAAACGGCAATCAAGTAAGATTATTTCGATTTGTGGCAATATTTAGAAGTACTTGTTTATGAAACTTCTGTCGATGGATTTTGAATTCTTTTCCATCTCTCTGAATATTTTTGAAGATGGCCGAAAAAGAAAATGTATATCTAATTAAAATTCCCTAAATTCTAATACATGACGTGCCATGTTCGATACTTTCAAAACCAAAACAAAAGATTTACTTCATATTCTAGTCCACTCAAAATATTGTAAGTCTTAAGATTTCTTGATCCCCTGTAAGCCTCAGTTTATTTAAAACAAATTTTTATAGCGAGAATATCAAAGGTTCAGACATTCGTAGAATATTCCACTGAAAATATGAAGAACAGTTAAACATGCTGACTTAACAAAGACACAGAATAGAGGGTATTAGTAAAGAGACATCCCGTAATATATTTAGAATATATAATGTATGAGCATGGATAAGGTAAAAAAATTAAAGGAATAATGTCGTATATAATTTTTTACACACTTATATAAATTCCAGAACCACATACACACAGATGTATAATATATATGCATAAAAAAAATTTTTTTACCGCAAAACATTTGACGGGATTTTTTTTTTGTTTTGTTCTAATCGTGACATGTGTTGCATCTCATAGTATATGTATTACCTAAACACGCATTAAAAAAAGGGACAGTAAGATGTTCGTTGTAAACATCTTTGTCAATTTTAATAAAATCGAGGGAAAAAAAAAAGCGAGGTTAAAAAAAAAAAAAAAAAAAAAAAAAAAAATTCACCGCAAGTCGTATGATAAGGAAAAATATATCATCCAACGCTGTTACCTGCAGGAAAAAGAGGGGAAAAAATAAACAGGCACTTCAAGAAGAAAAAAAATTATAAAAAATAATCGAGAGTGCGAAGAAAAAAAGAAACAGTAAAGAGGTAAAATAAAACGACAATACGTATAAAAAACACGGAAGGATACATGAAGAGAAGGAGATATATATTGATGTGTGATAAAATGATCTCATAAAATGAAATGGCGGATGATAAAAGTATGACAGAGAAGCGACAACAACAAAAAAATTTGTTCGCAAAAATAATGAAATACTTTTTGCTGGGCAGAAAAAAATAAATAAAAAACTGTATACAACACGGATAAATTAGATATTTATTCAATGAAAATAGTAACACATAATATTGCTCATCAAACATTTATAACAATTGATTGCGAGTTGTGCACTGAGCAAAGAAAAAAAAATGCAAAATATGTCTTACAATATGCACATAACCAATCATATTTTTTTAAAAAGTCATCCATGATATATATATATATATATATATATACACACATTATCACTTCCTATTCACTATTCATGGCTATAAAAGAAAGAAAAATGGTATTTGAATGAATATTCCATACTAGTTAAGAATTTAAAAACCCATCCACCATACAGAGGCAGTGTTCTTAGACTTCTTCACAAAAGCCTTTTATAGGGTGTGGACGAACAAATTACTTAAAACGCTCTTTGATACTTTTACGGTAAACCTAAGAGCTCTTGCTTGGATTGATGATTTCATGAAGGGCAGATGAGTTTAATCGGGCATGAATACATTTTAATAAGTGCTTATCCAGAGAATTAAGACTAAGTCAAAGCTTGCCACAGGGTTCCATGTTAAGTCAGCTCTTATTCTCTTTATATTTGACAGGAATTGAGAAAGTTATCACACAAAATAGTGAAACCGGATCAATTGCAACATATGTAATCATTTGGAACTCCAACTCAAATATAAGACTAATTGAAAACGAAATTAGATGAGGTGGTGAGAGCTGAGTCAACAGAAATTGTAATTTAAAACCTCTAAATCCTTTGTGAGTTCCTTCATAGTAAATCGCAAGTTGTACATCTATTATCCAGATATTAATATGATGGAGCATTCAATACAGTACTTAAAACATCCCGAATACTCGGGCATCAGTCTTGATTCGGAATTATTAATAACCATATAGAAAACCTAGTTTCAAGAAGTAGGAAAAGACTAAATATCTTAAAATATATTGCCGGTAGTGATTGCCATTACAAAGGATACATGTACACTCAGATCAACCATGTCTCGCTCATTAGGCCCATATTGGAACACGGCTCAGAAATTTACTTCTGTGCTTCACCGACTAACCTACTTAATTTTGAGCGAGTCCAGTAGATCGCAGCCCGCTAATGTTTGGCTTACGTTATAGTTGCCCAGGTGAAATAGCTCTTTCCGATGATACCAACAGTCACTAAATATACGACGCAAATTAAGTTTGACTAAATACTTTAACATAATTTACAGTTATGGTACTTTTAACTGTAGCAATTATTTTCATCAAAATTGTACAACCAATCAAATAATAAAGAGAAATAGTCCCTCTTCAATGGGTAGTCAAAAGGGCTTCATTGATATCAAAGTTAAGGGTCACAATATGAAACCTATCATCATACCTTTGGGAGGACTACCTGGGGTGCATTTTAATACAGATATCTTGTCTCCTATATCAACAAAAGAATTTGATATACCAGATTATCTACGTCTAAATGCAATGAAAACACTATGTAGCATTCCCTCGAAAGCTCTCCAAATCTTCACTGATGGCAGTAAAAATGAGCATAACCTAAGTGCTAATGGTATATTTGTGAAAACATCTACAAGTACTGCTAACTTTACCAATAAAATCAGAACTGCTCATTGTTCTGTTTTTTGGATCGGAACTAATTGCAATTGAAGACGGTCTTAAGGCTGTAAGTATCTGCACCGCCGATCAAGATATCTGGAGTTTGACCGATAGACGCAGTTCTATCCACCACTTGCGGAACTGGTTTCGCATTGGTGATAGAACATCGATCCCTATACTGATATTGTTTCAAAAAAATTTCATTCTGCCATGAGTTTCATTTTCAATGGATTCCTTCATGTTGGCATCAGCGAAGTGGCTGATACCCTAGCTAAGGAGGGCACTTCGATGGCATTGACTTCTAACACCTTAACTTTTCTTAAGACTTGCTCAAGATTTAAATTTGTTATCGACTTTTCTTGGAGTTCTGATATACATGACTGGTATCGTGGCAAGCGACCGGGTAGAGCCATCGTTTTTGAGGGTCATCGGACCCAGCAGACTACAATATCACGATTTCTAAGCAGTCACTTGAGGTGAACATGAATTTGAACAGGGGAATAAAATTTTGTCAGCCTGTAGAAATTGTAACACTAAACAGTCCTCCCCTGAATATTTTCTATTCTGACTTAGGCTTTCCAAGGAGAACTCGACCTAGCGTGCCCATCTTGTCTTTTTGATTGCTTAGGGGGTCGTGGATCTGATTTATCCCACTGGTTGGATTGGAAAGAATGAGCAACTTCAGTATCATAATTTAAAAAAGATATTAAAAAAAAAATCAATATTTCTTTCCGTGAAAAATAAAAATATTCCAAAAATATAAGTTTTTTTTTATTATAATAGTTTTAATAACTTCCGAGATAAAGTAATTATATTTACTTGAGAAACTTTGAACATTAAACCGCATTAGAAAATCGCAACATATTTTACTTCTTTTCACTGATTTTTTACAGAAACAAATAAGGAATATATTCACAATAATGTATACAGGGAAAATTAATCAATTAATTGACTACCTAAAGTTCTACATTAAGAATATTTACTTTTTTTTGTCAATTTCTTTGTGCAAATATTCAACATATCGAAGATATCAGGTAAAAATATTTTACTTTTAAAGTTATCTGCATTAAATTTCTTACAAAAAATTTTATGTAAAAATTAAGACTTAGAAACCGGTAATACAAACCAAAATTATTTCCAAAGCAAATATTTCTTGTTCACAGTTTGAGAAATTAAAATGTAATTCCAGTCAAACCATTCATATCGACTTAATTTAAAATAAAATGATTTTTAGTTATTGTTGTCTGATTAATAATTAATATGAATAAGTGTAATAAACTGTCGAGAATCCTTAGAAATTCCAGACGATATTGTTCCTTGAATTTTTCATAAATTTATCACTAATATTACGTTCGAAAAAGTTCTTGAGATTTGAATGGAAGGTTTCTCTTGTTTTAGAGAGTGACAGATGTTAAATTAAGATTTTAATTTAAATTTTCTTTAATAATTTACTTACTAACAGTCAGTCCCGGAGTAGTCTCTGAGCAAAACAAGCAACAATTTAGGGCATCACATCTCAGGGGGCAAAAAATCACAGCTTAGAAATGAAAGGTACCTCACGAGACCATTATAAAATTTTTGTTTCTTCCTGATTTGGTCTGGTATTTCTTATGGAATTTTAAAATATGCACGCAATTAAATATGTAGACAATAATGTTTTTGATCAATACTACGAGCTATACATTGAAGGTACTGTAAAGCTACCACGTATCTTATATAAGCATTATTTTTCGGGTTAGATAAAACACGTTTTATAAAAAAAAAAGTTATGATTTTTTTAATCTTAAAATTAATGAAGTTTTTAAGATGGAAAAAAAAAAAAAAAAAAAAACCACCCTAAAATATTCATTATTTTTTTAAGTTTTTCCTCGCATGTGAAAAATGTTCACAGTAGTAATTATGAACTGGTTCAGTATAGTACGGCCTCTCTTTTTACACTTATTATAGAATTTTAGTAGCCATAATATTTATTGCAAAATCCCAATATGCATTAGAAGCTGTTCGCAGTCAATAGAAAAAACGCGTACGAAGATTAAATTAAAATTGGTATTTAATTTACATGACAGATAACAACAGTCTAAAAAAACGCAATTCAAAAAAGGAACGATTACATTTTGTAGCGTATATATAAATGTAATAATTTACATAATACTGACAGTTTGTCAGATAAGGTGACAGAACACCTTTGAAACAATTTTTTTTTTGAATTTTTGATCGCATATTAAAATTCAATCTATGATCTTTAAATATCTGTTTGAATTTTATTTCTATCTTATTTAGAAACTGAGATACAGTTGTTTAATATTACTTGATCATGAATTTCTCTGACCCGGAAAGGCTCTAAAAAATAGTTTTTTTAAACATTTTTCTCATTACTTCAAAAAACAATATCTCAAAATTTTACGTATCTATGAACCTAAAATTTTATATATATGTTTTTCGAATATCTATACATAGAATTCACAATTCTTGAGATTTTTATGCTGCAATAAAGTGAAAACTAAAGTGAAACATTTAAAGTAAGTTTCAATGTTCAGAACTCGAGCTACTACTATATAGCTTCTTACGTAGGAACTATATAATCAAAATAATAGTGTACTTTCTAGATAAGATAATACGACTATTTTGTATTTTATTTATTTTACAAAATATCAATATATTTACTTTCTTTGGGAGTTACCATGTTTTGCGGAAAGTCTTATTTTTTGAATATATTTGTATAAAATATCCTTCAGGCAGAAAAAATATACACTAACAAAATTTTTCTTGAGTGTTTTTCTAATTTTGAAGCCCCATAATGTCAAAAAAATACACATTTGCCGGCAAAATTTAGGTTAATTCAAAAAAAATTTCTTCGAAGATGTACTGTTACCTTTATACTCGTAGTGGTGTTAACACATCATTTGAATATAAAATCTTATGCAGGTGGCAACGAAATAAATTCTTACATTTCGAACGCGAATTATATATGACATCATTATATTGAAGTGAAGTGAAGTAATACACTCGCGATTTGTTTACATTTTGATACGAGAAGCATTTTTACATTGATTTTGTGAAATGATAAAAACGACATGACAGCTAAACAATTACAGTTTTTCCTAACAATGGCCCGCCTATCACAAATGATATAACTTCAAATACGAATAATTTTAACAACTTAAATTATATTATACTTCTTTATGAAAACTATGAGCAGTTGAATATCAAAAATCAAGGCAAGATAAATAAGAGTTCCTACAAGAAAAAGGAGCTTACAAAAGAACCCCAATTTTTTTTAATAATCTCTTTTGAGGATGATATGTTGTTTTCCCAATGGTAGCTCCCGACAGGCTAAATGGCTGATAACTATTATACATTTGTCATTTTCCTGAGACGGTTCTTAGGGTTGCCAGTACAACCTCGAGAAGATCACCTCAGGAGGTACAACAACATCACCCAAATTACTCGTGGATTCTTGACAATCATCTCGACATGAGAACGACATTGCACCAACAAAATATTTTTTTTTTTTTTTGACGAAATCCTAAAGGATAAAGCCACGAAAGAGAATGGCTACCTTACTTGCAATCTATATGATGTCTCTTTTGTTTTGTGAGTAAACTTTTTGCCACTGAAGAAATCTTCAGTAACTGTGAACTCAATAGGTTTTAGCGACTGAAGGAATAGCAGATTAATCGAGAACCATTCAAAAAGTTCGAATCCTAAGGATCTCTATTGCGTATTTAACACGCAGACAAAGTGTAGGTTTGCAACAAAACCCACAAAAAAATTCAGGAGGAGATTGCTTACTGAGAACGTTATTGTAACGTCATTCATATAATTTGAACTTTAGCAGAAAGAGGCATCGCTTTCTGAGGTGCAATCACCTCACAATAGTAACATTTTAGGGTCGCTGAAACTTTTTATCCGATTCGATTCATTTTTAACAGCACTCATAAGCAAGTATGGAAACCAAGGGAAAGGAAAAATGTTGTACTTATGAAAAACCATTTGCGTAGAGTTAACAAAAGTTCACCGTGAAATTATTGTAGAGAATCCGGGGCCTACGTGGGTGGTAGTCACGTGGATGGATCTAGCTGCCCCTCGTTCGTCAGACCCACGTGGTGTACCGATATATAAAGAAGTTATTTTTATTTTGTTTTTCAGACGAGACATTCGAGGTAGAGGGGATTCTATATAGTTAGACCATGGGCTAGATAGACGCTAGCTTTTTAGGAGTCCTTTTTGGTGTTTTTAAGCGATCGGCTGCTCTAGGTCTGCTGCGGATATGTTTCTCGGAATTTGTCTTGCATAATTCAAAGTTATTTTATCTAGGTCTGCAGCAGATATATGTTTCCTGGAATTTGTCTTGTATAATTCAAATTTATTTTAATGAAAATAAGCAGCAGAATTGTAATTGTTTTTATTAAGTTTATCGTTGAAAATAAACAATGAAAAGACCGAAAAGCAATTTTTATTTATGGCACCAAAAGCGGCTAGTAAATAATAAGGAATAGATAATCTGAGAGTTATTTATTTTTAAGTTTAAGTATATATTTATTTTAATTATAGCACAAATAAGAAATTCTGAGCATTACAGCCTATCAGTCAAGCACACTTGATGCATAAGGGCCAGCTCAGCGCAGTTTTCCGATGTATAAAAGATGAATAGCCAACAGAACGTTTCCTAACATTTTTTACGTTAAAAAAGCATCACATAGGGGATGAGCTCTTGAAAAAGTGTATCAACTAAATTTTACAAAATGTAGGAGCCAACCATATGATAATGCCAGAAACATGTCTCGACTGTACAATCGTACGAAGCAAAATATTTTAGAAGTGAATCAGTTTTCAATATAGGTTCCAAGCGCAGCGCATTCTATGAATTTAGTAGGTCGAAGTGCCGTCCATGGCTGTTCATCCAGCTGCCATTTTTTTTTTTTTTTTTTTTTTTCATTTGTCCAAACACTTTGTAATTTTTTTCGGCTTTCACAAATAGATGGAAAATTTTAAAAGACCGCTTGGGGAAAAAATGAAAATGTGTTGAAGCGTCTATCAGAGACGAGATGGGAAAGCACACATTACAGCAATTGCAGGTATTTCAGAAACACTGAATAAAATTATAAATACTTCAGATTCCCCACCTGAGAATGACAAAAGAAAAAAAAAGATAAGAAGCAGGCAGTTTGTCAAACAAATTACAAGAATTATTGTTCATATTCATGTTGATCATGTGGGATATATATATATATATATATATATGTTCCAGTACATTGCTCCACATAGCATCATCAATAGAAAAAGTAATAATAATTTTGATGTTTCTGTCCTTTAGCAAAAAAGAAAGGGAATCTGAAATGTTTTCAAAGAGAAAAACCTAAAGAGTGTTCGCTCATATCTTCAACAAATTTTAGTTATGTAATATAACGCAGTAACTTGAACCACTGCAAAATTCAAATCGAAAATAAGCCTTGCATATTCTTGATAGAACCTATAGACCGCGTGCATTTATTTCGTGATAGTAGATTCTCCTCCCGAAACGTTCGATGAAAAACCAAAGATAAAAAAAAAAAAAAAAAAAAAACTTACTCTGAGTGTAACCATATTCATCTTCGGATTCCGGATCAGAAACCTTTTCGAGGGGCGTAAACTTCACGTTCCCAGCACTCGCCGAATCGATCTGCAATACAAAAAGAAATTTATTCGGATGAATATTCTGCAAAGATATATTTTCAATTTCTTTACATTGTACCGCATTTTATATAGCTTGAGAATAATCAAAAAGAACATAAAACGAAGTTCCAGCGTAATGTTTTCAACTAGCATTTTCATTCGAAAAATGTAAAAAAAAAGTTCTTTTTTTTTTTTAAAAAAAAGCGGTATTTGTTTGTTTTTTTTAAAAAAAAACAACAACCTTCCTTTCAGTACCTGAAAAAAACTATTTCAAATAACATATTTTAAAATAATTTCTCTAAAACAAAATGATATGAGTGTATCACAAACGAACGAGTGGTTTAAAACAAACGGTAGCATAAGAAACAATTGTGGCCACGGTAGCCTAATGGTCATGGTCACGGATTAACGGCCTGCGTTGTTTTCATCGAGTCTTGGGATCGAGCCCTGATGCTATTAAAGAACCACCTCGAAGCAGGACCGATGCACGTCCCGAATCTGTTGAGGCATCAAGTCCTTCATGGCGTGGAGCGGAAGTTTGGAGAGAATGGTGACAGCTCAGGTGTCGTTCTCGTCAATTGACTGAAATTCAAAACTGTGAGGCCCATCTCCATAAGCCCTCGTATAGCTTCTCAGTGCGATGTCAACAAACACTCACTCACAAAAAACAATCTGTGTTAATTTTTTAATTGTAGCAAAATCTACAGATTCTTTTCATAGATGGCACAAAATTATAAATGAGAATTTAGAATAGTTATAAATAAAAGAATTAATTCTTTTACAATAGAATTTCCAGATATTGTAATCATTTCCATGAATAATGTAAAATAGCCGTAATCAGTAAATAATGCTAATAGTTTAGTGTGTGAGTGTACAGCATGTAATTCACCAAAATTACTAAACAATTGGATTCCTTTTTTAAGATTTCAAATGACTTATTTGAGATTATACCGCAAAAATATTCTTCTAAGAGTATAAAATGCAACATAGAATTATTAAAACAGAATTATTACGACTTAGAGGTAAACACGCCGTACAGCAACTGAAAACAAAGTCGAAGCGAACCATTCTAAACTAGATGCATGCCTTAAATTCTTCCTTATAAGCAAAACAAGCCATCTGAGTATAAAAGCCTCCAGTTTAATATTTTTTCAGACAAAAATTTCTGATGGTAGTAAAATGCCTTTCGAGTAATAAGAAACTGCGTGCAAGAGTCAAATTTTTTCTTAAATGTTTATTAAAAGGGAAACTTTTTGCATCAGGTACTAGTTTATGATATGAACTTCCCCCAATGTCAAGAATAAATAGGCGATAAAGCATACATCGCTCTCTTACAGTATATATAGTATCGGAGAAATTTCCATGTATGAAACTGCTTTCATATTTTCACTTTTATGGGAATTTAATTTTTTTTTTTTATAAAAAAGAACCTTATTAATATACTAGGCAATTTTAAAGACGTTCATCAATGTTTACTCCTTAGGTTGTTGATATTCATAAAAATAAATAAATAAATAAACGTCTATCGAAAGTGTAATTTCAAAGATGAAATCCAAGAATATTTTTACTACATACTCTAACAATAGTTGAATTTAATTTGAGCAGCCTTCATATATATATATATATATATATATATATATAATTTTTCTCGCAACTTTAATTAATTTACTTAATTCATAAAAAACTTTAAATATCATAGAAATGCGTTCATCGTTATTTCGCGACCCCATTTTTAATCTATGCGATCACGCATATCCAAAAAGGCTTAGATCGGTATTTCCCATGTTTCGAACAAGTAGGGATATTCACTACTAGCCATTCAGTCTAAATACTTAAGAATCCCTGCATCTATTACCAAATGATCTGAATAATTCTTGCTTTAGCTTCCCAAATAGGGAAAATCTTCAATCAGTTCGATCTTAATTGCTTCATTAGATGGACGTGCTATCCCGATGTATTTCCCTCCTCTCCTGTTTCATTGATAAATTCAAAATTCAATTACTTAAAATTTCCATATTGTACCACAACTGAAGTTGAAGTAAAACATGCTTTAAAGTTCAATAGCTGAAAAAGTATAGTATATTTACTGCAAATGTTCCTTCCCACGATATAATTAACCTTCTCGCATTTTTAAAGCTGTTCCTTTACATTCAAGGATTGGCCGCAGAAGTCGAATGGTTATGATCACGGACGTATGAACAGTGTTTCGTCGAGTCGTTTGTTCGAGTCCTTATGCCACTTAAGATCTACCACGTAGTGGAGTTGGTGCACGTTTAATCTGGTGGAGGTCTAAAAATCCTCCCGTAGCGTGGAGTGAAAGTTTGGAGAAGGAAGTGTCAGCTCAAGTATTGGCCTCCTCACTTGATCAAAGGTTCAAAATTACGAGTAAGGTCAGCAATAGCCATCGTGTTGCTTAAATGCGACATTAATAAACATCGATCAATTACATTTAAGGAACACAGAAAAATGCTACAAGTTTTAATTTCTTATCATAACTACTACGAAACACATAGTGATTAAAAATCTGTATGATTGGCAAATGTTAAAGTAGGCTTAAAGCTGGGGCCCCATCATCTAAATGGTTGATTATCCCCACAGAAGAAAATGTCAAATAATTTCATACGAGGATCCCAAAGACATTAAACTTTGTACTAAACTAAAAGCACGTTAAAGAAAAGAGCGTGTTTGTTGCATGACAATGCACACTCCACACAACCAACATTACAAAACAACACTTGAATCCATTTGTTTGAGATATCATCAAGCACCCCTTTCACAAGCCTGATCTGGCACCTTCAGAGTTTCCTCTTTTCGTCTCTCTGAAGCCACTTATGGGTGGAAAAAGATTTTCGACCGCCGATGAAGTCCAGAGTGCTTTCAAACAATGGGCCAATAAATGGTGGGGGATATTTTTGACGAAGGTATAAGAAAGCTCATCTCTGGGCTCACAAAATGCATTGTGCAGGAAGGCGAAAAAAAAAAAATGTTTTTGGTGTACGTATATGAATTCGTAAATTTTTCAAAAAATTGAATACTCTTACAGACAGAACAAGCCATCATAAAATTAATAAGAATGCTATCAAAGTGTCATTCTTCTGACTATATAATTAAAATCATTTGCTATGTGTAATTTCCTAATGTAATAATTTCACTAAATATAATTTAATTTCATAATTTTCATTCTTATTTTCAGATGCAATTTCAAATTATCCTATAACTTATGCAATAACGCGCTCGCAAAATCTGATTAATCAACATTTCACACGATGACACACTCGTAGGGCATAACCCCTGTTAGACGGCGTGACTAAAGCCAAAATCTCTCACGATCCCTTCATCCTACAACATACGACTGACGCGTGACCTAAAGAAATCCCTCCATATTGTCTTGGAGCCAGTTAAAATTCTCTCTCTTTCACTTCAGCCATGAAGGCAGACATTAAAGAATAACAGATCAATTGAAAAGTCTCCGGCCTGACACATAGATGGCGCTACTAGAATTAAATCCATATGTGTTTTAGTTAGCCCTAACCCTCAAAAGATGCGTGTATAAATTTGACAGCTGTCGGATCATTAGTTTGTGAATTATAGCATTTTGAGTGAAGCAACTTTTGTTATTGTGAAAAAAATGGATAAAAAGGAATTTCGCGTGTTGATAAAATATTGCTTTTCGAAGGGAAAAAATACAGTTGAAGCAAAAACTTGGCTTGATGCCGAGTTTCCGGACACTGCTCCAGGAAAATCAACCATCAAGGATTGGTATGCTAAGTTTAGACGTGGTGAAATGAGCACTGAAGACGGTGAACGCAGTGGACGCCCAAAAGAGGTTGTTAACGACGAAAACATTAAAAAAAATCCACAAAATGATTTTGAATGACCGTAAATTGAAATTGAATGAAATAGCAGACACTCTAAAGATATCAACTGAACGTGTACATCATATCATTCACGAATATTTGGGTATGAGAAAGCTCTGTGCAAAGTGGGTGCCGCGCGAGCTCACTTTTGACCAAAAATAACGACGAATTGATGATTCGGAGCAGTGTTGGAAGATGATCAAGCGTAATAAACCCGAGTTTTTGTGTCGATATGTGACAATGGATGAAACATGGTTCCATCATTTCACTCCGAAGTCCAATCGGCAGTCATCCGAGTGGACTGCACACGATGAACCCGCTCCAAAGCGTGGGAAAACGCAACAGTCGGCTGGCAAGGTTATGGCGTCTGTATTTTGGGATGCGCATGGAATAATTTTCATTGACTACCTTGAAAAAGGAAGGACCATCAACAGCGACTATTACATAGCGTTATTGGAGCGTTTGAAGGACGAAATCGCCGAAAAACGGCCGCATTTGAAGAAAAAGAAAGTGCTGCTTCACCAAGACAATGCACCATGTCACAAGTCAGTGAAAACGATGGCAAAAATCCATGAATTGGGCTTCGAATTGTTTCCTCATCCACCGTATTCCCCAGATCTGGCCCCCAGCGACTATTTCCTGTTCTCAGATCTCAAAAGAATGCTCGCTGGGAAGAAATTTTCGTCGAATGAAGAGGTGATCGCCGAAACTGAGGCCTATTTTGAAGCAAAGGACAAATCGTACTACAAAAATGGTATCGAAAAGTTGGAGAGTCGCTATATTCAGTGTATCACCCTTGAAGGGTATTATGTTGAATAAAAAAAAAACTAATTTTGACAAAAAAATGTGTTTTACTATGGTAGGCAGGGGACTTTTCAATTGACCTGTACTGTGTCGTCTTTTTAAAGTTCAATGTTCCATTTTTGCACGTTGATTAAAGTTCGTAGGCACGCACATACACATGGACAGGAAAAATAATTAATTCATTAGAAAAATAATAAAAGTATTGATTTTAAGTACTGAATGCGTGATTTTGCTGTTGCTGTGTTTTTGTTATGTACAGAGCCTCGCATAGTGTTAAATTATTTAAGAAAAAAGAAGTATATGCATGAATCAGTAAAATATACCAAAATAAACACATTGACTAGTTCTATATATTAATCAGTTTCCTCTATTCTCAAGAGATAACTGATAAGATCAAATGAGTTTGTGACGTTGGACTATTCGCGGTTTCTCTTCACTAACCTTGGGGACTTTTAATTAAGATTGATTGCTTTTGCTAAACAACCTTTGCCCAACCAAAAATGAAACGTGAATATGTAAAGCGAAAGCAGGTAGAAATGAAGTGAAGCAGGAGAGTTAGGAAATATATAAACTCAGACTGAGAGTCGCGATAGAGAGGTTGAAGTAAAGGTTGAGTGGTTCGAGAAGTTGAGGTTGAGTGATTCCAGTGTTCAGCAATTATTCCAGAGTCGGAGCCGAGAATTGTTACAAGTTATCGGCTAGTTAATGTATGTTTGAAGTCAAGAAAGTCTTAGTGGTAAGAGTCTGTTAGATTATTACTTGTAGATTGGGTTAAAATAGTTAAAGTATTGTCCGGGAGAGCATTTATAATTGTCGTTATATTAGTAACCAAATAATAAATATTGTGATTATTGTTCTAACGTCTCTTTGATCAAGTTATTGGCTTTTAATGTTAAAACATTGAGTTTAGCTATGGCTCAAAAGGCAAACAGGAACGGGCAGCCATCACAAGTTCTAAAAAAGTCCAGTTCCATTCCATATCTGTTACAAGTTTTATTGTATCTAAATACAATCCAAATGTTACGCACTTTTCATTAATATTTATTATAAATGGGACTATTCAGAGCACTCCAAGTCAGCGGCATTGGGCTATTCGCGATTTTCTCTTCACTAACTTCGGGGACTTTATGATCATTTGCATTACATAAAATTACAATTTCTTCCCAACTAAAATGAAATTTGATTATTAAGATAGAAGTGAAGTGAATTAGAGATAATTACATATAAATGAAATATATATAAAGGAAAATAAAGGGATACAGAGGATAACGACTTGCTCACAGAGATTTATTATTTGGCTTGAAGCTCTTTAATTAGTTTTGTGAATTGAAACGAATTTTATTTGAAGTATCAACTTCGTGTAAGAAATGATTGAATCATACGGTTGGTTGGTTGGGTTTTATCAACGTCCCCCTAGAAGCAACACGAGGACTATTGGCAGAATTCCCAAGGGGACCGAGCTCACCCAAAGGGTTTAGAGGTGCCCCCCCGGGGAGACAATCACCACCGCACTATTGACGAAATAACATAAGATTTTACATAATTTCGAAATCAAGGTTAAATAATGTGTACAACGTACTTACACAGCAGAAAATGTACATGACAGAAACATAAGAAGAAAAAAAATAACAGTTGGAATTTTCTTGCAGAAATAAGATGCATAACAGGTTAAATGGCAGGATACAAAAGCGTCCACAAACTCGTAAGCAAAAATTAAGTGTTACGCAAAGGTATGAACATATATACAAGGCATACAATTATAGCTACAAAATAAGGGAAGATTAAAACATTAAGAAATATAATAAAAATTTGAAACAATTAAGAAAATTGGATAATTTTACGAGCCGTAAGTATACAGGATTTAAGCTTAGAATGCAAATAGGGATTTTCACACACGGACTTCAGCCAAATAGGTTTCGCTTCAATAACAGGATATTTTAAATGAAAATCTCTGGTAAAAGGGCAAGAGAAAAACGTAGTGGTCAACATCTCCAACAGAGCCACAGAGACATAAATTTATATTTTTTTAAATTAAAACGATTTAAGTAAGAAATGAAGAAACTATGACCAGTTAAGAAACGAGCAATAAAACCGGAATTCGTATAAAAACTCAGATTTGGTCTAGGAATATAGAACTGAACCCGAATACCAGTATTACAAGTTGATCACCAGACCTCCCAGTCAGAAGAAGCTTATTTTTTAAAATCATAGCTATATGAGACCGAAGGGCAAGAACATTCATTCTCTCACCATAAGTGACAGCGAGCTATCCAAAGAAATCCGTAATGTCGTTATAATAATCTCCGACGTGGGCCCGAAATCAGTGTAAGTTGTATGAAAATCAGAATAAGTTGCTAATTTTTCTTTAATGGTATTAATAAAAGCCGACATATTTCTGGTACACTGCAGTGATCATATTGACGACAAACTGTCGGAGTAAACAGAAACTTGAGGCTATTGGCGACGGACCTCGTACTTTTGAACCTCAGTCAAGTGACGAGGACGACACTTGATCTGGCATCCTCTCTCTTAACTTTCACATCACGCCAACGGGAGGACTTTGGGCTCCGATAGATTTAACGTGTATCTACCCCGGCTACACGGTGGGTCTTTAGTGACATCATGGCTCGAACCGAGGATTCGGTGAAAACCACCGGGTGTGAGTCCATGACCATGATCACTAGGCTACCGCGGCCACTTGAATCATACGAGTGAATTGGTAAGTTAAGAATTTATTAATAGGTATTTATTTAGAATTGACAATTTAACTGAGATTTTAGTGAGTGACATTAGCTATTCTACAGTGATAGTGAATAAAGTGGTTTTATTTGTTCTTACGCGTCTTCGATTGGAATTCAGTCAATATTGCTTGGGATATTCGATTACGATACGGCATAAGAACTAAGTAATGAAAGGCAGTCGTTACAAGTCTTTTACAGGACATATCAGCATTCATAGACTATCTTACCTGTTTCCCTTTCTTGGACCATACTTTCCCTTCAGCTAGGGGTTCAAAAGCCACTTTATCTTCGGATTCCTCTTTCTCGGCTTCATCCACCTTGTCACTCTCCTTGGTTGTCGAAGAGGGTTCTGGAACATTCTTTTCGGACGGACTGCAGACGGCAGGAATTGCCTCGACGGGCGACGTTATGGACTTAGAGGAACTTCTTCGTTTGATGGTGGATTCCCGAGATGAAGAATTCGATGAAGAGGCTGATCGCACATCAGCAGCGAGGGTAGTGGCGAGAAATGGAGTTTCATCCTGGAAATTAATTCAAGATAATCAACTGAATCTTACAAAAAGAACTGGATATAACTAGGAATATTCATTCAGATGAAAAATTCAAATTATATATATTAGTTTTAATAATTTATTTTTTCAATTCAAATAAAAATTAAAATTGGTTCTTTTTATTTTTAACAAAATAATAATTAACAAAAAAAAAAAAAAAAAAAAAAAAGAAAGAAAGAAAGAGTTCAAGCTGATTTCTTCACCTTGGCGATGGATTTGACGACTTGGCGAGAAACTTGGTGGAGAATTTAATTCTTTACATAATTAGTTTTAATCAAATATTTTTTTTTATTAATTTCTATTAAATTATCGTATTGTCATCCAAAATAACCATGAATAGAAAATTTCAGCTCAATCGAGCGCTTTGAAATCTGAGAAAAAATCTTTTAAAGTTTTGACCCAGACATGCAATGAGATTAGAAGAAAATATATTAATAAACAATTATGAAAATGATTGTTTGAAAAAAAGAGTTATAATTAAGTCTTTAATCAAAAGTTTCTCATAAACCACATATTTCCTAAAGATATCTAATACATTAGAAAAATGTGCAATGTGATTGTTTATTAACGTCACACTTAGAAACAACACGAGGGCTATTGGCGACGGACCTGTGATTTTGAACCTCGGTCGAACGACGAGAACGGCATCTGAGCTCACACCTCCTTCTCTAAACTTCCACACCATACCATTGGGATAACTTAGGACCTCTAAAGATATAATGTGCATCAGTCCCGCTACGCGGTAGGTCTTTAGAAGCATCATGACTCGTACTTATGACACGACGAAAACCGCCAATAGTGAGTCTACGACCATGACCACTAGGCTACCGCGGCCACTCGAAAAATGTGCGGTAGACTTTTAATGGATCTTTATTAGGTGCGGTATCTATAAGGGGAAATGTGCTACATGTATGAATGACTCTAATTTTGAACCTAAGGCCTATATACACAATGAGTATAATTAATTACAAAAATATTTTGAGAAATAAATTCGTAAGCAATAATGAAAGATTTACAAATAAACATATATATATTTAGAGTTCACTTGATTCAGTTTGACTCACAATGCGAAAGTTTTTATGCTTACCTTAGACACTTTCTCTGATGACAAATTTATGTCTACCGGCTTAGGAAGATCTCGAGGAGGTGAATCCACTGGAGGTATCGCTGGAGAACTTGTCATCTGAGAAGTTTCTTTCTCTGTCTTTTTAGGCTGTAAAAATAAATAAAAAATTTGAAGGGGTTACACATAATTTTAGTTTAATAGATGAGTATACAACCTACGTAATAAATTGATCAAATTAAAATATTTAATTCGATTAGTGTTGCCTGATTAAAAAAAAAACACAACCAGAATATATATAAATACACACATAGTGGTTCCCAAAATTGAGTACATACCTCTCTTTCTTTACTTTAAAATATAAACATATCGTAAAAAGTTTTATGTAAAGATTTTATTAATAGGAATGATAAATCACTTAAATAAAATATTTATCCAAAAAATAATATGAACATGAATATAATAATAAAATTATTTGTATTCTGTGACTAAATGACACGAATTCATGTCACAAAATTAAGTATACACTTTGTAGAAAATGACCACAAACCTGATTAATTAACAACCATTATTTTATATATGTTTTCGCGTTTAGTACTGACATTGGGCTTAGATTGTAATGTATAAGTTTCTTGCAGAAATATTAATTTTTAATCTTCAAAATGGGTTTCACAACGGAAACTTCAGTTCAATTTAGAGAGCTGGTCGTTAAAATGGCTGAAGAAGGTAATTCTCTCAGAAAACTGCAAAAGTAGTTCGGCGAAGACGCGGATGCGTTCAAATAATCATCAAAAAGTATAAAGATTTGGGACACGTTAAAAATATTCCCGGAAGGGGAAGAAAGGAGACCCTGGATGACAGAACCAAGAGGAGGATCCTACGAAAAGTGACCGAAACTCCAAAGGTGAGTGCTCCAAAAATTGCAGTAACCACTTCTTCTACAATACGAAGACCTGTTTCTGCAGAAACAATTCGTAGAGTACTCAGGAAATCCGGCTTTAATGGTCGTGTGGCCAAGAGAAAACCTTTATTTCTGAACGAAATCAAAAGAGAAGGCATTCTTTTGCTGAAAATTATATTTCAGGGTCTCCAGACTTCTGGAATCTAGTAATATTCAAAGATGAGACCGAATTTAATGTTTTTAGAAGGGATGAGCGATGCTATGTTTGGCGGAAGCCTAACAATCAGTTGCTTCCTAATAACACCATTCTTACTGTCAGGTATGGAGGTGGTTCTGTACTCGTATGGGGCTGTATGTCAGCCAATGGGGTGGAAAGTTTAGTATTTATTCATGGAATCATGGACAAAATTCAATACTTGAATATTCTGAAAAATAATTTATATCTAAGAGCTGAAAAGTTGAGTAATGAACCTAAGCATACAGCTAAAATTGTTCAATTGTGGCTGTTGTACAACTGTAGAACGCAGTTGCACACTCCACATCAATCACTTAATCTCGCCGTTATTGAAAATTTATGGTCACCTTTGGAAAGATCAGTCCAAAAGCACCACACAAGTGAAATACACCAAAATCTTGTTAAATCGACGCCAAGTGGAAGCCGTCATTCATTCGAAAGAATGTGCAAATAAATATTAGTTTGTCATTTTATTTTTTCATTTAAAAATTATGCCAGGTGTGATTCTGATCTTTTAAAAATTATTATGTAAACATATTAATTTTTGTGAATTAATATGTTTTAGTTTCTGCTGAAAAATTATGTAAAGAATTTATTAAACAGATTTCATACTTGTTTCCGCGTCTCGTGATTTTATCAGTTAGATATATATTAATTTGATATAAATATTCAGTATTACTTTTTTTTATGCTTTTAATGTCGAAAAAGGAAGGTATACTCTCTCTCTCTCTCTCTCTATATATATATATATATAATAATAATAATAATAATAATAATTTCATAAATTTTAAGCAATTATAATGCACATTACCATTCAAAGAGAGCACGAGAGAGCTTTATTTTTGCCTTTCACGATCACGATTTTTTTCGCCAATTTGATTTTAATTTGCTTCCTTCAGTAGGAATTCTGTTCTTGATCATATTCTTTTGATTCTGATCTTTGTTTTCAGTTGTTTTGGACTTACATCAATAATGTATCGTATGAAATTTAATAACACCCATTTGAGAATTTTTATAAAAAAATTTCTCCACATTCCAAGAGATTGAAAACATCAATTTCAGTTGAATCAAAAATTACCCCAAAATTATAGCGCAATTTCTAATTCGACAGCTTCATTTATCTCGTGAAGGTTTCTTGAAGAAAAAAGAAGGAAGAAAAGTATTGAAAAAAAAGGAAGAATTTGGTTTAAGAAACTTTTTCACTAACTTAAAAGCTGCAGTAATCGATCGCTAATTTTTTTCGAAACACTCGAATAAAAATTCTATTAATAGAATAATTTTTGGAAAGATTACAGTGTAATTTAGAGTAAAAAACTAGGAATATTTTCGCGTTCTATGATTAATTACTGTAATCACAATCAATATTGATTATTTTCAATGAGTGTTTAGTAGAATTAATGGCAAATTATATCATTTACAAAATTTTTTTATTAATTATTTACTGATGAGACATAGTTGAAAAAAAGTTAAGACTAAACTCAAGCGCTTATTGATTTTATAATTTTGGAACAATCAAACAGATTGTTTAGCTCTTTTCAACCTATTTTGCTTTTCATTAGTTGTAATTGTTCTGTTGTCATTAAATATATTTTAAATGAACTTACAATATGATCCCCGCGCATCATTATCATATTGTTTTACATATATATTGATTGTAATACTACAGAAGATTCAAGAAGAATATTTTTTTTTAAATGAAATGATTTATACTATGTAATTATAAGAATCTTCGTGAATTTTAAAATTAAGCTTCCTATAATTACATGATGTTTCGAAATCTTAATATTTGATGATAGAACTATTACTCATGCAGTAATAATGATCTTTCTACTTACCAAAGGTACTAAGCTCTGAATTATAAATTTAACAGGATTAGGAGCATTTTTTATCACATCGACGGCTTTCGCATGACTGGCATTTCGAATATCCACACCACTGACCTGAAATTGAAACACTTTATTTGTGTATATATATATATATATATATATATATATAACACATCGATCAATAACTCACGAGTCTAACATTGAAAACAACATTTTTTTGCAAAATTTTTTTTTATTCATCAACATAACACCTTTTGTTAATCACCTTTTAGGGTGATACAATCGTTCCAACGCTTTTCCAAATCTTTTTTTTTTTCGCAAGAAATCTTTTTTGTTGCGAGTAAATAGCAATAAACAGCTTTCTGAATCATCGACTCGTTGCTGTTTTTGTTCCATCGAAAGCAATCGCGGTACCCACTTGGAAAAAACCTTTTTCACTTCACTTCAAAAAACCTTTTTCAGTAAATGAACTTCCATATGATATCTGTGTCATCTCAGCAATCTCACGGAGCTTCACTTTACGATCTTTCATTATAATTTTTGTCACTTCACTCACATTTTCCGGTGTAACGGCTTCCACAGGTCTACCCGAGGGTTCCGAGTCATTTGTGTCGGTACGACCACGTTTAAACTCGGCAAACCACCGACAAATCGTTGCTTTTGATGGACAAGAGTCCGGGTAACATTTTTCAATCCATTGTTTCGCTTGCACGGTGTTTTTACCCATTAAAAAACAATGTTTTATCAGAACACGAAACTCGGTTTTTTCCATTTTTTAAACAAACTACAAAACGACTTTACTCCAACCTCGATAACTCAGCTGTTTCTGGTCCGATCGACTTAAAATTTTGACACGTTTCAAGCAAAGGTTAGTACTCTAGAAAGACCTGGTTACTGGTTTACTACGAGCGCCATCTCTGGGTTAGTCTCGGGAGTTATTGATTGATGTGTTATAGATGAAGTATTTTCAAATGCATATTTGAATTGTTCTGCATTCAAGTGTTCTTCTCAATTCAAAATATTAGTTCTTTTTCAATTGATGATAATTAAATGTTATTTTAATTAATATAGCGTAATATAGATTTAAAGAGGTATTTTTATTGATTGTGTTTTATCTATTGCTTTATTATTTCGATTCACTTTTACAACTTCAAAATACACTGTCATAATTACACAAAAGCAAGTTGAAATTTTTTTTAACAGAATGAATGATAGTAGAATTATAAATAATCTTTACATGATATGAATCATTGATGAACATCTGAATACGTTATTGAACATTACAGTAGTCATTTCTTTTTTTATTT
>BMAW01016703.1:1041712-1055147 GCA_019974015.1 Nephila pilipes | reverse complement strand
TATATATATGTGTGTGTGTGTGTGTGTGTGTGCGTGCGTGCGCGCGTAATGTGTGTGTAATGATTTAACTTTTATTTAATAATTTCTCTTAATAATAATTTTATTTTCTATTATATCCCATTTCCCCTAATTCAAAAGTAAAGAGTTCATTCTTATTTCCTGATCCCATTCCAAATTATCCTTTAATTTATTAGATCACGCGTTCACAAAATTTGTTTAATCCGCTTTCCCACCGTCATAAATCTGCCAAAATAATCCCTACTAGACTCCCTGTCTTTTGTTAAAATTCCCTAGAATCCCTAATCCTGTACCACGTGTAAATGATGTCTCTCATGGAAAATCCCTAATATATAATGGGATACATAGCGAAATTGAGTACCTTTTTCATCCTCGACAGTGCATGGGACACTGTCCGGTTAAACCACCTAAAACTGTAAAAAAAATTTTTTTTGCTTTGGCCCGCCCGGCCGACCTTGCGCAGCGTTTTCATAAATGAATAGCAAATAAAGTCAATAGTTGAACTTGGATTCCACTCGCATTCTTCATACTTAAATGTTTAATTTTAAAAGTCGACAGAATGTTTAATTGTACTTATAATATATATATATATATATATATATATATATATATATATATATATATGTATGTATGTATGTGTGTGTGTGTGTGTGTTTGTATGTATGTATGTTTAAAGAATCATAAAAAATTATAAAATGTTTTTATTACTCTGATACAGCATTGTTATCAGGATATATGCATAGCATCGAGGTACAATTATGGCAAATACTAGTATTACGAAAAGTTTGAAAAAAAAAAGCTAATAAGTATATAACTGAAATGTTAATAAAGTTTAAATGCACATTTTAGGTAACGAAGTTGACTAATTACTTATACAACGCGGGCAAAATCCAGTTAAAAAAAGGATATTGGTTCTTATATATAGTTTATTCTATCTGAACTAAATACTTAACAAATCTCCAAATGAAGAATTGTAATATAAAGCATTTCATAATTTCCCACTGAATCCATTTTATTTTTTAACGTATCGTTACTTTTCCCAAATGGTTTAAAATCCATTTAACTTGCTTTTTATTACGAAAAAAATATTTCCCACTTCTATGTGCACAACGTGTATGGACTTTTTTTTTAAAAAAAAAAAAGAAAAAAAGGCGAGGAATAAATACAGAAGAATTATTTTAGAATATGTAAGAAAATGTAGTATACTCCATCTTTCTTATGTCTGTTCATCTTTAAAGAATGTATTTTGTGTTACACTGACTTTTTAATTCGAATAAAAATCGTTTGGACAACATTATATATCCTATCTTTTTTTTTTTTTTTTTTTTTTTGAAACAACTTTGATTTTAAAATAATACATTTTTTGTTGTTATGAAGTAAATAAACAAATTTCTAAAATGGAGTGAATAGAAAATTTTGCAATGTTCCACAATGAAGAAAGATATGGAACATAAAAGCTATTAAAATATTACAGGTCCGTCCGTCAAAAGGTTATTTTCGTTTTGATCAATCTTATCTTAAGATATAAAACGTTTCAACTCTCAATACAGTTTCTTTTCTTTACAAAAAACTGCTAATTTAATAGAAATTAATCAAGCAGTTCTGAAAAAAAAAACGTCTTAAGTAACACCACTACTACATCTTCATTGTGAACCTGAAAATGTTCTTTTGAGCGCCTTTTATAAAAATCTAACAAACTCATTAGCATGAATCGTTAGAGAGTAATTAGTACGAAGGAAGTTTTGAGAGAGAACCATTTAATTATTTTAGCTTAAGGATTTCGAAAATGCTGCGTAGTTTCATTCTTTTTTGGAAAGAAAAATGGCCGCCATTGAAAGAGAAATGTGCTGGGACAAAGCAACACATGGAACAAAAGATTAAGCTAAATTCTACTTTAAAAGTAATTACTAAGCGAATTACCTCATATGCCCCGATTTAAAAAAGGTCTTGAATAAGTGTGCGAAAGAATTTCATTTTATTCATGTCTGAAAGAAGACAGAAATACATTTCATCAAACATAAAATTTGAATGATTCTGCAATAAAATCTGTATTGTTGTTCCGTAACATATATGTACATCGCAATAATTAATAGAAAACTTCGATTTTTTTTGAAAATATAACTTTTAAACTTGAATGAGATAAAAGATATGAAATAAGTTATATTTTCAATTATATAGAATTCATGTTCTATAAGCAACTCACATTCAGTTTGATGAAAATTGAGAAAATATTTAATTCTTCCAAGACATTATTTTACATTTGAATAAAAAAAAAAAAGTAAAATGATACGTAATACGTAATAAAAAGATTGAAATGCTTTTTTTAAAGTATACTTTATTTTAATTCCTCGACAATTGAAATTGAGTCCAAAATTGAAAATATTTCTAATACATTAATTGAATGATTGGTATGTTTTTATGTGTAAAATGTCTGTACATAAAACACATATTAAATTACTAAGCACTTTTGAAGCGTAAGCTACTTCTGCATACATATTTCAAATGAATAAATAGAAAGATTGAATTGAGATGGCATTTAAGAAATATATTATGCTCACTGTCTTTCCAAAATACATTACTTTAATGAATCGTTAGGTAAATTACCTCATTTTCAGCCATCAAAGGGGCTATTGTCATAGTCAACAACAAAATGGTCACCCAAGCAGTTTTCAAAATCCTAACCATAAAGTTTTTGCATTAAAGTAATGTACATCATTTTCAAAAAAAATGTCACAATAAGTTTTTCCTAATTTTTTTTTAATTATGTTGAAATAAAACATATATAAAAATTAAGTATTTTATTAGTCATTTATTCTAATTTTAATTACATTTAGCTTAAAATATATTCAGTTTAATAATTTAACGTTTGCTTTAATTTTAATATCCAAAGAGAATACTATTGTCCACTTCCATATTTTATCGGTTTTTTTCTTTTTTGCTTTAATTTTAATATTTATTTGAATGATTTAATAATTTTTTAAAGAAAGCCTCTTTGATAACTAAATTCGTTCTTCGTAAAACTTTCACGGAACAATCATCTTTTATTAATATTTATTTCAGAAATATCTGATAGCACCAATATACATAAAAAAAAAAAAAAGACAGACGTTTCTCAAAGAATTGTTGCAAATTTACGTATTGAACAATTTACTTGACGTCTAACGAACAGCTGATTAAACTGAAACAGTATTACTCTATAGAGCTACTCCAGCCCTATTGAAAATTGACCCATATAAATCTGAATCACAATAAAGTGATCAGGACTATAAGTGAACAAAAATTTCACTATTTATATCACGCCACGTGAGAATTTTAAGAATCAGTTACATTTAACGTACAGTAGACTCCGCACGACGAGTTTTTGTTCGTATTAATATTAAAACACTTTGTGATACCCTACATTCGCACCGATAACTATTGAACTATTACAACTATAGCGTCTAATGCAAGCTTATCAAATTCGTGGTCCACAATGAATATCTATGAGACCCGCATAACGGCATGCATTAAAACATCGTAGCTCGATTTTTGAAATTTTTTATACAATATTACTGATTAAGAATCACAGCAATCGCCAATGAACTATTATTTCATTAGTCGTGTTGAATCGACGTACTCAATATTTCGAAGCGAACATTTTAGCGAGAATAATTATTTAAAAAAAATCTACCACAGTGTACTTCTCTCTTACAGCTTCGTATGGTGAATTTAATTTTAAATAGCCCCATAAAATTACAAAATAAACATTTGCAGGTGAAATTTAGGTTTTTTTTTAAAAAAAATTCTTGTTAATTTTACTGTTACCTTAACAGAAATGCAGGTTTTATTTTATTTAATAAGCTTACAATTTATGTGTAAAATAACATATGTTAAGGAAAATGAAATGCTTTTGACAATATTCTTTACATAAAAGGAACTGGTAGCTGGATTCCCCGCTTCTCTCTCTCTTTCTCTCTCATCACACATAATGAATCATTGAAAAAATAATTGCACAATATGATCACTTCTCATCAAATCGTTAGGGTCACTATGAAAGACTGTGTGTGTGTTCAGTTTTAAAAAGACATCTGGCCTCCTGCATATAATGAAATTTTGCAAAAGATCATCCTTTCGTCTATTGAAATATAACTTTTTTCATAAATGACTCAACAAAAAAGTAAAGCTGCCTGATTGTCAGATTGCATGCGAATTTTTTTTAACAAACCATAACTAGTTACCTATTTTGATTTTGAATATAATTCAAATTTATTTAAGACTTTTAAAGCTGAAAAGACATTTCTTTCAAAAAATTTGATCAGAGTGTATTATATCTCAATAACATGACTGACACCCTTCCATCTAAGGCGGACTAGAAACGAAATACTTTTAAAACAATTTGTATAGTAACAAAAATTCAAACAAATAACATTTGTTTTTAAGTATGTTTAATATGAAGAATGTACTATATTTGTGGCCTTGTTAGGTAGCAACAATCTGTGGTATTATCTACCACCATAATGTAATTTAGGTTATATATATATATATATATATATATATATATATATATATATATATATATATATATATATATATATATATATATATATATATATATATATATATATATATATATATATATATTCCTGTGTGTGTAAAAAATTCATTCTGCTTGTATTTTTGTTGTAATTAACTTGTTCCTCAATTTATAATTAAGTTTCCTATGTTTACTGCCCATCTTTTTTTTTTTCTTGCGGATGAATTTCTGAAACTTTGATTTGTGGATTATTACCATTTTTTTATAATGTCATTATTTGAAGTATGATGGTTAGATCTGTAATACCGGTATAAGCACCTATTATTACATCCAAAAGTATGGAACAGTAAAAATTACATTATCTCCATTTTTCTAAATCATTGCTTTTCTCTAACTTTGCTTTTTTTAAAAAAATTGGTTTGATTCTTAAATAGTATGTAATGAATTACATAAGGTTTTCGGGTTTTAAATTTCAGATTGTTTGAGTATTTGAATAAATTTTTAGTTGGTTTTCATAAATACTTTTCATTGGATAGTATTTTTTAATTTGATTTTGAATTATTTTTTAATTATATGGTTCTTTTTCTTAGATGTTTTTGTTCCAAATAATTTTAAAATATTTTATATTGTGTTCATAATATGTACTTCATGTATCTTGTTTACACACACACACATATATATATATATATGTGTGTGTGTGTGTGTGTGTATAAAAGAAACGGCTTTATTTTTTTTCAGAATTTTATTAAATCATTCGACAATACCGATCCTTCTTTCAGAGAGAAATGTTTTTACAATCCCATCAGTACATTTCACGGCATGCTATTCCAGCACATTCCATTTATTTTATTTATATGCAATCCGCTTATTTATTTCGAATTCAAAAATAAGCTTTTCTCGACTAATATTTTTGAACATCTAAATCGTCTGATTAAATTTCTAAGCTGGTAAGCGAAGAACAGATTCTATGTGTGTGTGTTTTATTTAAATCATTCCGCTACTCATAGTATTCATGGTAAAAGAACTGAATTTCAACGAATAAAACGAACATATACTGAAAATAAAAGGGGTATGTAAAAATAAGTATAATAATAAAAGTATATAAAAGGAGAAAAATCATAGTGTGGTAACTACAAAACCCATGTTTTCTAAAACGGAAAAAGTATACGTTAACATAAGACTTTTTGAAATGCTTTTCTAATAAAACCTCAACATACAAGAGGATTATTACAAATATTTATTAAACAAGTTTGCAGAAATTCAAAAAGCTCCTTGAAACGTGAAAGAAAATAGGATAGTAAAATATTTGAAATCTGATTTATTTTGCTTGAGAAGATAAGTTTTTGATCTCTTCCCTTTCGTAAGCAAATAAAATAAAATAAACCCAGAAATACGATTAAAACTGAAAATAACGGTTTTTTTTTAAATCTTAAACAGAATGTAATCATCTGAGCTTTTTCTCGCTTATTGTTGCAATTAAAATTTAAAAAAAAAGTTAATTAATTACAACTTTACATCATCTTATATTTCATTTTTTTTCACAATATTACTTAAATAACAAATGATTACAAATATTAGCGTCTTTTTAATGACCATTTATAAAATCTTCAATAATTACTTCAGATAAGAGGTACCATTTAACATTTCATAAAATCCTTCAGATTCCTTTTCTCAATTCAATCAAATTATTTTCAATAGAAAATAATAACTTTTCCACCAGAATACTTGAAATAGTCCTTATTACACAATATTTTGTATGTAAATGAAAATATTTAACTTAAGGGGAGAGTCCTGATCTTAAATAAGCAACGAAAAAAATTCTTTTCTGAGTAATGTATTTTCCAACTTAAACGTTGCAAAAAAAAATCTTTTTGTTATAATCTCTCTATATACATAATATAATCCTTATTATGGTTCGTTATTTCTCACTGATAAATATATAAACGTTTATCAATCTGATTTTTCAATATAATAAAACATTTGCTTTCACTTAAAGATACGTCACTTGTTTTGTTCGAACCATCTTTTTGGCTGGTGGAATTGATTGAAAATAATTTTAAAACTTCTAAACTTAGATTCAAGTATACGAGATAATTCATACAATAAGTAACTTAAATATTAAGAAATAAAATCTACCTAAAATTGGAATAAAATATTTTTTTACTCAGAGATATTCAAGAATTTATATAGGATCAGAGTTTCAAAACTTGAGCACTTTCAACTAATACAATTAAGTGAATCAATATTTGTAATATACTCTAATTATACATAAGCACGATACTTTTCTTGATTTGTTATTTTATCTGAAATCGAATTAGACAAGCAGTTCGAATCTTCAGATATTTGCAGTTACAAATACAATACAAAACAATAGATGAAAAAACTAAACGGCAGCTTTTTAACAGCTTACATTAATCATACAGTTCAAATGTTTTAATAGAAATTACAAATATTCTAGTTCATTAAAAGTATAAGACAAGATATATCAACTATGTCGTAAAACTGACAAATTGGTTCTTGAGCGACGGAACATTAAATTGATCAGTTAGAAAGCACTTGTGTCAAAGAGGATGTACTTATCGAATAAAATTTCACTTTCTGATCTCTGAAACTGAACGCAACCTGTTATGCACAACGTGGTTCCTCCCAATAGCTCCGTTATTGATTTTGGAACTTGATCGATCAAACGGTTTCACCGTTCGTTTTAGAAGCTTTGACAAAGAACTTGTCTTTAAAAAAGTTAGGTAAAGAGAAGCACCTCACATGCTTCAAGAAAGCCATAAAAAGTCAAGAGCAGTGGAGCAGCGGGGGGATGGAGATATGGGGATCGCAACTTCTCTCCTCATAAGGATTGCTGTATGCTGAATCTTTAAAACCGAATCTTTTTTTTTTCTTCTGAATTTCCTTATTATTTTCTAGAAAAAAAATTGTATTCAAAATACCTTACTCCACATAAACATTCTTTTCACCTCGAAAATAAACAACGAAATTTGAAATTAATTTTGAGGTATGACTGAAGTGAGAGACCACTCCCCCAACATGAAAAATTTCTTACTACGCCCCTGGTCAAGGGCTTTAAAGATATTTCAATATAAGAGTCGAGATTATTTTAACCTTTAAAAGATTTCATGGGTGAAAAATCCTACAATGTAAATTTTTTTTTAAATATATTATTAAAAAACCTAACAAATGGAAACACTGATTTTTCCTGTAATAATTTATTCCTCTCAGAACAGTGAACTTAAGATTAGACTAGATTTAATTTTTTCTGCAACAATTTTATAGTAAAAAAAAAAAAAATGATTTTAGTACTATGCGGTTGACGTTGTTTTTATAAATCGTTGTTGGTAATAGTAACGTTTAAACGTGTTAGTAAGGAAAAAGTAATTTTAAGAAATACCTAAAACGCTATATTTTTGATTTTAATGAATTTCCTGTTCTAAAATTAAAAAGAATATTTTTTGCTTCAGAAGCTTATAATAAAAACTGTCTTGTAGTATTTGATTTCTTCAAAGTATAAGATATTACTTTAAGTTAGGTCTCACTTAATAAAAAATAACCCAAGTAAGAATAATTAATTTTTAATACGATGATTTTGAATCCGAGTGCTTTACACTTCGAAATCTTATTTTTCATTTTGAATTACTTTATCATTATTTGAATTATATTCTACTATATGTATATATATATAAAAAAAAAAAAATATATTTATTAATTGATATTGGAATACTTAAAAAAAAAACAAAAAAAAAAAAAATAAATATTTAAAATAAAAAAAAACAAAAACCAAATGGTAAAAAAAAAAAAAAAAAAAAAAAAAAAACAGCATAAAATTCATTCAATTTAAAATTGCAAAGAATGCATTTCATGAATCTTTTTTGTCAAATTACATAGAATTTTTTTTTTTTTTTTTGCTTCAAAAACATCAAATAATTTTGAGTGAATTGCATCCTGAATATTAACAAATATATTATTTACGATCGCGTGTAAATCATCCCATGTTTAATTTTAAAACTGCTTCCCTTATTAAATATATAACTATAGTAATGTGTGCGACTGAAATTATTCTTAAAATCAATTGATCGATGCAAACGAATATGTACAGTGCGAGATTTGTTCATAAGTAATAAAAATGAGAAATTTATTTGAAACGCAGAAAAGGTAAATATAATCCACTTCATTTCGTAACACTAATGTTGCAACAGAAGCGCCACCGCACAGGCTTGCTTCCGACATCGATAGCTGGAAGGATCGATAAAACACTTGGATTTCGAATGCGCGAGATCGTTGTGGACGTATAGTTTCAGCATTCAGTTAATTTCGCTGCATCTCTTCCAAAAAACGTGTTGTTTTGTTTCCGCATAAAAACCTGTCTGTTGGAATGATTTTTTTTTACCCGTCTAAAATGCTGGAAGGACAGGGAAAATGAATTAGAATTCGTTCGAATGCGTTCATGGCGAGATGTGCTTCGATTAGTTATAGAACATCGTATTTACAATATTTGAGTTTTTTTGCTTGATTGTTTTTTTTTTCAAATATGCGTTTTAAAATTTTCTGTAATAAATGTAGTTTTAAGGAATTTAATGAGCGCTGCAAATAGAGAAAAAAAGAAAATAATATTTAAATCAAAACTGTTTTTACATCAGTTTCGGAATTTTGAAAGCAGACGATTATTTTGATGGATAAAATGAACTAGAAAATGGTATTTGTCGGTTAATTAGAATTAGGGGAAAAAAATAAACAGTGGATAAAAAATGTATGCAAATACAAAAAGGAATAAAAAAAAAAATATCGCAAGCATAAGATGAAATTTATGAACACGTTGAAGCATATAATTTCCCATACAGTATAAAAATCAGAACTTATAGAAAAAATATCTTCGGACTTTTGAAGACTTTAAGACTAAAAAAAGAGAAGACCTGTGAGTTTTATTCCAAAATGCATCGAGAATTATCAGAAAATATATCAAGATAACTTTTGCTTCTGGATATTTGTGGATCGAGGGGTTCCATCTTCATGTTCTAACTGCTTTCTGCGCAACTAAATGATAAAGGTAAGACTATTTTTGAAAATCTATTTTTATTATATAAGACAAACCAATGTTTTTAGTTTAAGCAAAACGGTGTCAGAATTTTCTGTTTAAGAAATCCCGCCGAGACGATGTCAATCATGCTTCCTGCTAGTGACAGAATGTCACGTGTTGTTCTTCTACAAAAAAAAAATTATAGATCGTATTCTCCGCTAAAAATTATACATTTGCTTCAGTTTTATAATACCTCTTGTTATAGTACACACACAAAATATTTTGTAATAATATCCTTCCAAATATTACGCTATGTATTTTAAATATTTATGATCGAAGCAGAGTTTAAAACCAATCATAAGTTGTAGATAAGACAAAAATAATTATTTATTTGCAAAATATTTAAAAGAAATTAGCATTGTTATTAAAACACGGCAACAAAATAATGGTTGGTCCTTGTCCAGAACAATGGTTGTGTTAATAAACAAATTATTTGCATTTTAAAATTTGTTAATTCATATGAGATAATAGAAAATTCAAACTTTAGAAAATCCCTTTAGCATAAAATAGATTTCTTTTTAAAGATGCTGCTGATTTAAAGTTCGTATGCTTAAATAATACTATGAAATTAGTTGTGTAACAAAGAAGTTATGATAATGTATAAAAATTATTACAAATTTTTACATCAAATAGCCGAGAAATGTATCGAAAAGTAGTATCTATAAATATTTATCAATTTTCGCTTAACATAACATAGTAAAATACCAATTCAATAAACTGTATTCTGTTTTTGAAATGAAAACACAATAAAACGATTTGCGAATACGTTAAAAAAAAAAGATAAACTTATTTTTTAAAATTCTCATAAGCATGTTCACTCTCACATTATTCTTATAATATAACTCTCCTTTGCTAAGTGTATTTTTTTCCCGCTAAATACTGAAGCTTTAATTGAAACAGGAGATTTTAATTCTACGCTTAAGATATTTAATGTATCACACGCTTTCTGAAATTAAATGATGATTATAGGCTCAAAAAAAAAAAAAAAAAATCTACAATGTTTGTTGAAGATTATTGATGTATTTCTTCATCATTTTTTTTTTAACATTCAGCAAGCGTATAAAACTAATTTTATTGAAATTTGATTCTAGGTGAAATTTATATTAATCTAAGATCATATTTTGTAACCGGAAACTAAAATTTTAATGTTTTGTAAGCTTATTGCATAAGTTTTTAAAGCTGATTATTATTATGAATGAGGCATTTCCAGAGTAATTGTACTTTTTAACACAGATTGTACCTTATAAATTAAAAATATATAACTTTTAAGGCATATATAAATTGATTATAATATGAAATACAATTTCTTGAGAAATTATAACAAAAGTACTGTTAATCGAAAGTAAATTCTGTAAAAAGTTGAAAGAGTATTATTACAAAAATATAATGTACATGAATACAATATGAATACATTTTAAAGTTTAATAAATGAGTTGAAAATGTTTAAGAAAATCAGCCTGAATTTTAAAACATAGAAATAAAGTAACTTATAAAAATAATAAACTTTCAGTAAACTAGGTGTTGAGTACAAAATAATTAATTTATGAGTGCATTTTGATTTCCAAATATATTTTATTCGCTTTATCCAGATATTGATTAAAAATATATATGCTCAGAGTTAATTTTTTTAGTCTAGAATGACTGTTTTACATCTCATCAATTTTCTTATTCATTATAAGCAGTGCTTTTATAAAAAAAAAAAAAAAAAACAGTTGACTCAAGAAATGATTCAAAATAGTGTATAAAAAAATTCCACCATAAAATAATATTGGTAGATATTTTTCTTCCAGTTACCGATATTAACAAAATTCGTAATGTAGATATCAATGCATGAATGATGACACACTATATAAGAGGCGATCAAATACTGATTACAGAACATTTTAATAAGCGTTGGATGGAACTAGTGAGATGGATTTCTGAAATATAATCTATGCCATCTCTATTGTTAATGGTATTTGAAATATAAGTTTTCAAACAAGATCTTAATTGAAATTTTGATTGCAACTGTTTTTGTGAAATTTTATCTGAAAATCGTTGCTTTATTCAATAATCTCTAACAATAATTTTTGCGAGAATTACAAGCACAAAAAAGCATTTTTAATACAAGTGACTATTTCGATTTTGAAATGAAATGTTTACGTTCTGTAAATTGAAAACTCAGTTCTAGGATACAGCAAATGAGAGTTGAAAATTACGTGAAGATAGATCACTGCCATCTTAGCAGTGCGCGAGAGAAAGCCTCGAACTAAACGTTGATTTCAAATTAAAAATTACATATTGGAGATGATTTCATCAGGACGTATATTCAAAAAATCAAATGAAAATGGGAATTTTTGGATGCTTTCATAATATGAGCGATTCTGGAACATCCATTTCGATAACAAAATTGAAAACATCATAGTGGTAGAAGTATACTGTTATAATTAAATCCCAATTGAAGCTTGTGTTTTATTTAGCTTTGTTAACATCAAGAGTCTACTGATAATATAAACCAGACAGCATATATAACTAATGATTGCAGAACGTATGAATTAAAATGAATCAATCAGTACTTCATGAATATGAGAATATGTGAATGCATTATCAGACATGCAAAAATGTAATTTCACAGAAATTGTGAAGTAATTGGCTCTGAATAGCAAAAGAGAAACACAATCCACAGATCATATTTAGAGCCATTTTGCTGCCTATTGTCTTTATAGGAGGAGATGGAGACAATAGGCCTCATAATTTTAAATCATCGTCGAACGATGAGAAAGGTACCTGAACTAATATTTTATTTCCTGCTATTCTACACACAATCACGAATATTTTGAGGATAAGTTTAATTTAAAGAGGAAAACTTTTATTATTATGCATCACTATTGGGTAGAATTCGAGACCATCACCAACTGACATCGAAGTTCATGTTTGTACAACCATATTAATCCGGTCTCCCAACAAGATAAATGTGATCTGTTACAATAATAACATCATTGATTTAAGTTTTAAAAGCCATGGGAGAAAAAAAAAATTCTCAAAACCTTACCCTCAATATTTGCTTCTAGAATAACAGTGGGTAAACTAACATTAAATATAATTGCGCCTTGTTGCACATTTGACTTCTAGACAGGTTTTTGATAAAGATTTAATTGAAAACTTATTGAATTTTGATGACGCTTTGTAATATTAATCTAAAAGTAACAATTTGATGCACTCAACCATTACAGCGCAATATTTCTGTTTGCTGTTGACTCATATTACCTCACGAGTTAATAACTGTTCATTTAAAACGTATTATTTCGTCACCATGAGATGCATTATTTTCGAATAAAAACTGCTTAAAATCGAGATATGATTTATAACAATGTTGAAATTAGTTGTCTGACCACATATTTCGTAAGCATAACTCCTCTTTAAAAATTTGTTTAGATAACAGTTTCATTTGAATGTTTTAATATGTGATGTATTTAGACAATTGAAGTATCATTTCAGAAACTTTAAATCATATATACAAAATAACTTTGATACGAAACAACACGACGTTAAAACAGAGAGGGGAACTACATAAAACAAATGAATTACTCATATAGAAAACAATATATGTTTTTATATAATGCGAAGTAAAAATTGCTTACTACTTATTTTAAAAAGGAAAGTAAAATGGAAGGCATTGGAAAATATGAGTGATGTTATAGGAACCCAGAGAACCTTCAGTTCATATTAATCTAATACATGCAAGACACAATCGAATTGAATGAAACAATGCCTTACCTAGGAACGATGGAGTATTATATATATATATATATATATATATATATATATATATATATATATAT